>JAOTQG010111304.1:0-11843 GCA_025631175.1 Iris virginica
TAGTCCTTTTAGACTTATGCACATATATTAAGAAATAATTTACATTGACAAAGTTACCCTCATTAAATACTCTCTCTGTTATATTTATAGGAAAGTGATCAGGTATAAATCACAAATATCGTATACACATGCGTATATATTGTATCTTATTACTCATTTTTATTGTATCTTCGCTAATCTTGTTGTATCTTAGTATTTTTTTATTATTGTTGTATTTTAGTAAGTCTCTGAAAATACCAAAAAATATACGTGACCTAGCGAGCACATTGATGCCTGAGAGTCAGGTTGCGACCATTCAGAGATCGATCCTTATCTAGATATTAAGAGCAAAGTTCTGTATCTAGCAACCATTCTAAAGACCTCGCAGAGAGCATAGCCCCTGCTACTTTACCTCGTGAGATAATGCAGAGTAATCCTTCCTGGCGCGATCACTATTAGAGAGCGCAGAGCAAGCCTAATCCTAGTAAAGACCAAGTAATGCTCGCTTAGCAAGCAAAGTACCTTGACGATCTTAAATACCTCGTAGAGAGGTGAAATCTTCTGCAAGCAAAGTAATGCGCGCAGAGCAAGCCTCATTCCTCGCTATGAGCATAGCTCCATGCGACCATGTTGACACCTGCGAGCAATCTTGCACGAGAGTCCGTGTCCAATAAGGAGAATGTCTTCATTAATGACAGAATATCCTCAAGAGATCGTTTCTATATATGACTCTGATTGAGTTACCTTATATGAGTCTGACGAGAATCCTTGTCCTGCGTGGATTCTAAGTGAATCCGGAAGGCGGCCAGGATTTCTCCTCAATCAAGGATTAGCTCCAAAAGCATCAATCTGTGTCGTTTGGTCTTCTCAGAACCTATAAATAGAACCCTAGCCCTGTAGGCAAAGGTACGCACTTTATTGCCCTCAAAACTCTCTCGTGAATTCTCTTGTTCTTCATCAGACTTAAGTTTTACTCCCACGCCGAAGCTGTTTTGATAGGAAAAACCCCATGCCCATTAGTGACGGTGTTTTTTTACCCGTCGTCGTGCTCAACAGGATCATCGGAAAAATCGCGCATCATCAGTGGTTCCGTTGCCGAGACATGTTTAGACTGCAACAATTTTAATGGCTGAAATCGTCGAGAAAAAACCTAGGACTGCACTGCAGGAGATCAACACGACGTCCAAGCTAATTCAAAAAATTTTGCTCGTGCCTCCTGAGATGCATGCAATTGGGTTGCACTACTTCCCTTGTTGGCGGACAATTTAAAAATCTGGTGCATACCTTCCAACTTCCTAGTACTCCCCATATTCTGTAAAAGTTTACTTTTTGCTATACTGCAAGCTGACCATAAAATTCATGAAAGTCGTGAAGGCCAGCCTGTGGCTCGCTACTAATTATTTTCATAAAGCCATTACTTGTCTATGAATTCAAAAGCGCAGAGTTCAGCAAGGATTGCAAAAGCGAAAGAAACAAGATATTCTAAATACGAAACGAGGGTAATTTCGAACGAGCCTTCGTAAATCAAGGCCGAAAATTCGAAACAACAAACAAACGCAAGCTTGGTAAATCCAATTGCGAAAATCAGATTACAAGAGGATTTTCCCCTTTTCTTGCCGTTTACGGTGCGACGAAATTCAAGGGTCAAAAATCAAATCGACAAGGTTCCAAGAGTTAGAGCGAAACAGAAAACGCACCGCAAGAGCAAAGCTTTCCTCGCCGAACAAATCCTCGTCAGAAAAATTGCCGAACGAAAAGGACCCATCAACCAACCAACCTACAAATGGGTGCTGCGATATACAAATTCGCGAAAACTTCATCGCGACTACAAACAAAGACAAAGATAAAAAATTTCTAAAACTATCCATTCAAATGTACCATATGTTTTCTCCATAGCTTTTGATGTTCACATCAAATGAGTACCTCCTCTATGTCCCGACCGTGGCTTTTTTGTCCCTTTAGTATCTCCGTTGTATATTACCAGTGTGATGTCGTTCGTATTGCGAGCGTTCTTTGTACTTGTTATTTTCAAGTCGAAAGTCAAACTACTCGAGCTATTTCTGAGGCAAATTCGAACTCTTCTTCTTCGTCCTCGTCTGTAAACATAATTTCTCAATCCGAGTTTTTATCCTCCTTTCATTCGATAGATATGCCTCCCAAAAAAGCATCGGTTGATGGAGCAAGCACGGCCCAGGCCGAGGATGAAGCTCCTTTGAGAATTACAAGAAGCGGGGAAACAAGTGTACTCTCGCTAATGTCAATAATATTTACACTAATTTCCATGTTGATCGCGCATTTACCAGGGCATCTCTGCCCAATAATAGCGAAACCCTTGAATCTCTTAGAGTAAAACACAATAAGTTAGCTTTTTACCTTTAATTCTTTGAAGCTGGTCTCAAACTTCCTCTAAATACCTTTATTACTGATTTCCATAACTTAACCAAGACCATTCCTCTGGACATGACTTTTAACACAATCATAATCCTTGTTTCTTTCGCCACCATTTGCCGAGCAAGCCGCATCGAGCCTTCTACTTTTCGCCTCGCCCACTCTTTTCGTTTTTAAGTAACGATTACGAGTGTCAACGATCCGATATCGATTCAAAATTTATGCTTTTTTCGGTTCGAACTCGAGTTCTAACTCGAAGAAATGTACTAGTCTCAACTCGAACTCGGCTCGAGAAAAAATTTTCGATTTCAAACTCGAATTCGAGGTCGAGTCAAACTCGAACGGTTCGATTCATATATATAATAATATTTATTTATATTTAAGAATATATAAATATATAATTAAAAAAAATTAAGAGTTGACTCGTAAGCTCGATAACATAATTAAATAGATCAATCTCGAACTCGAGTTCGAGCCGACTCGAATCGAACTCCAATTTTTTCGAAATCGAATCGATCCCATCTCGAGCCAACTCGATTTGATTGACACCCTAGTAACGACCAAGGGGGAGACAAGGCTGGTTGGTCGTGCTGCTGGTGACTTGGCTAGAAGGAAATCTCTAATAGGTTATGTGTTTACTCTTTGGGGCAGTGTCTTCAACTAAAAAGCAACTTTACAGTACTCTACAGTTGAACTGTCTGCTACAGAAGCTGAATATACACGACGTTAGCGGAAGCATTAAAGTAGTCTATTTGGTTACAAGGTTGGTGACTTACCTTAGTTTGGCTTACTTCTTCTGTATTTTGTGATATTCAAAGAGTTATACATCTCATGAAGAACTAGATGTACTGTGAGCACACAAAATATATAGATGTCAGGTATCATTTCATTTGATGTATGGTATCGTAGGACAGAATTGTTGTGAAAACATTTCTACACATGATATGACGACCAAGACAGTAGAACGCTTTTCTACGTTGATGGACTAAGTACACACCAAGGGGAAAATTTGTTGATATGATTTGAGTTTATGGGTGTTTTGGATCACTACCGGATGGACTTGAAACAAATGCAAATGCAGAAGGGTAGTCATGACTGTGATTGGATCTGTCATGCCTGAGACCTAATACGGGTCAAAAACAGTGAACTTCGATGTATTTGATATGAAATATTTTTGGATCCGAGTTTTCTTCTTTAAATGACTGGGTCTCCTCATTGTAAAGTGTTCTGGTCTGGTTGTAACGTTCATTATCTAAATAAAGTATTCTCTCTATCTTGCCCGTAAAGATTGGTAATTTTGATCGAATCATGTAAATCTCGTATTCTTGTTTTTTGCATTACTTTGTGATTTCTGAAATCTTTGTTTTCACTGCACAACCTTATAAAAAATATGAACGCAAGTGGCGTCTTAGACTCAAAATTAATTATTGATACTCGGATGAGCGTTATTTTCAAGTCTTGCTCCGATTTCAGTTTCAATACTACCGAAATGCAAATATTAAGCAAATTTCTGTGATTCTCCCAATGCAAATATTAGTTCTGTAATTTTGTGCAACTGTGGCGAGAGTCGAGAGATATGCACTTTAGTACCGCAGCATAAACATGGGGAACAATGTTGGTGAGATTTACAAAGGGTGATGGCTAGTTTGCTATGAGGCAATGCTTATTTCATTCCATGCTACTTTAGAATAAATATTTCATGATAGTTCAAATTACATGGAATGGAATTGTGAATATGGATACCGAACTAGCCATGAATGCCCACAACAAATGAGCATTAGGTCAGATTATAGCATTAGCATCTTCCCCTCAAATTTACAACATGAGAGCAGGACTTGGCATTCATATAAAGAACTGAACTTTGAGTTTTCATTCCTTTTTCTTTTTCTGAGAGTCGTAGTTCATATATGCAGTATATAAAATAATGTACAACTAGCCCAAGAAGTAATTAATCAGCCAAAACCGGGCAAATAAGTAAACTAACATGCCAGATTCTCTAATCCGGTAGAACATGGGGCAGCAGGCCAGAAGAGGGTCTCAGAAACTGGTGTGCCAGATGGCTTCATTACCCTCTCCACAGCGCTGGTGAACCTCTTCCATTCTCTCAACTGACTTGCATATTCCACTGCAGCTCCAATCAAAGGATGCTGCACATGTGCTCCCTGCCTGAGCCTTCCACTCGCAATCTATTTATTGAAATAAAAGGAGGGGTACATTAACTTGTTAGGCGAGTTGGCAGCTCAAACTGTAGGCATATGCCCTTTATGTGCTCAAATAGTAGGCAAGGTTAGCATGTGTGTGTGTGTGTGTGAGAGAGAGAGATAGAGAGAGCTCTAGTGTCAGAAGTGAGCTACGGAAACTGAAGTACAACGTGACTAGAATCTTACCAGGGGGTGTTCCACAGCAGAGGCTCCGGTCATCAATATGCTCAACATCTAGACCAATAAACCAAGATCCCAACGAGACATCTTCATTTGCAAACCGATGAAGTATTTGACTGGATAGGAGAGTTAACTTACATCAGCAAAATTGCTTGAATTTTAGAACTAAAAAGTACTCATACCTTGTCCATAGGTACTAACCGATTAACTGAAATATAAGTGGCCAAATCTTTAGAGATTGCATATATCTGTCCAGTTGCATGTCTAAAGTATTTGTTCCCCTCTTCTCCGAATTTCCAGTACTCTGGTTCATGGTACTTCACCCCTCTGCAGTCGAAATAGATTACAAATCAGGCACAATTTGGTGTTTCAAATACTTGCAAAAGATTCCAGGCTTACTTCTGTGCCAGAACGGGTCCAGATTTCATACAACCAATATATACACGAGGTTTTGAGCGATGACGGGCTAAAGTAGAACCAACCATACCTGTCAAGATGATCAATTTAACTCAGTGTGCCTATTACATTATAGCATTCCACAATTCCATGCTCTCGAATTAAAATGGAAGGTTTTAAACAGAACAAGGTCACGCTAACCAAGATTGATGTGAACATCATCATCAACTTTTATGTAGAAATCAGCATCCCACATAGCAGCAGCTGTTGAAAAGTAGATTTGCGTTTTAGAGGACAACTCATGATATCCCTCCACATGGTTCTGCAATAACATACGCTGTTAACTTCATCGCTCGTGCATGACTTTGGTAACCTTATGGGACAATTAAAAGTGTCAAGTACCAATCGGAAAAAATCCCCATGCTGACCCTCCTCAGCATCAATGGCACGATCCAAAACTCCTCCCGGAGTGGCACTGCACAATACCAACCAATCCATCAATAATCAGTTGAAATCATGACCGACAACTATATGTGGTTTAGAAGGAATCAACCTGTGTCCTATGACAAACCGAATTATAATTCCCTTCTCTTTCTCCAGCTTAATCAAATCCTTTCCTAATACATTTTTTATAACCAAGTAAACATAAGAAACACAAATATATTTAGTAAAGTAGAAATAGCATATGAGAACAAAAACAAACCTTGAGGCATCCATGTATCTCTGATCGAGTCCCTGCGCTTTCGGCTGCTGAATGCAGTCATAATGCCCATAACAAACAAAGCCTTCTGGTGTGTATTAGATTGCTCCAATATAAGTTTATCAGCCAATGTAGAACCTTCTTTATGGCTTGCTATAGCAGATCTAGCTGATGCAAGTTGCATTTCCAAAGTAGAGATGGTTTTGTCTAGAGTCCTGAAAATTTCTTCATGAGTTGGGTTTTTTGATATAAATGAATAATGGAAGAAGAAAAGTTAATTTTAGAAACTACAATTAAACAGGATGCGGAAAATTACATGATTACATCATGTGTTTTAGAAACTTGTGAAAGAATGTCCCGACCTTCGATATAATCCTCCTGCAAATGAAACAAAATAGAAGTTTAAGCTTAGTAATAGAGACCGCAGCACCTGTGATGACACTGTTACTACGACTTGCCTTCTTCTCACACTTAATGACTGGCTGAAGTTCTTCTAAGCTATGTTTCTCCATGGACGAAGCCTCTGCATTCATTTTGATTGGATCTTGACTGCTCCAAAATCTGCAATGCATTACCCAACTTAGACATTTCACATTCATATATACACAGAGAAGCTTAAATTAAATAAAAGAGTATTTAGTTTCACATGGAAAACTATAATCGTATAAGTACTTGAGCTTTACTTTTTAATAATGACATAACCAGATAGAAAATACTTGGAAAAAATGCGCAAATTGGCTAGAAATGGACTAATGATGCCTCTTCCGAGGCTTGAACATCAAACCTTTCCCTTGGGAGAAGTGGGGTGGTGCCATTGGAGCTACAGCTCTTTAGTACGTAAATACTTAGCTTGATATGTAGCAGAAGCTAAAAATAATTCAGGCAAAGATTGGTACCAAAGAGCACCTTTAGCAAATATGCATATGCTAATTCATAATCCTTTAACTTTATAGAGTTGAAATAGATGTTTTAGGTATAATTAACTAAACATATGTCCACCTTTTCCGACGAGTTGCAAAACATCTCGACGTCCGTGGCCCTCTTTAGTACATAGAGTGCGAAACCGAAGGTGATGGTTAACTTTACAAGAATACCCCGACATATGACTAATGACCTCATCAACCCATGTATCTATGGCATGATGCATTTATCAGATGTGTGGTTAGCATGAACTTAATCATCTTGCGTTTTCAAGGTCTGCCATGGTGCTTCTTAAATCTATTGTGTTAAATAGTATATGTATTTTTTTATAGTTTCCTTATTTTTATCGTAGTAAGGGTTTTTGTATATTCTCTCGAATCTCTCCGATGTATATAGAATACTGAGACATAATACAGTTTTGCCCACGGGGTTTTTTCTAAACAAACATGGTATCACAACCTCTTAGGGTTTTCGAAAACTTCAGACTCCAGCCATGGCACATCACTCTTCCGCAACCCTAAATTCACCTTACCCCGTGGTGCAACAATTATCCAGCAAAGCAAGCCTTGGACAGCCGAGAATCCTTATTCTTTCAGGGTAAACACTTGGCCAAGTGCAAACAGAGATACCAAAAGACTACCCATCGCCTCAGCAGGATCGTCTTCTGTACTGAGTCCATTGTCGTTGTTCTTTGCTTTATTTAAATCCTTACTTTTCTGTTACCATTATGACAACCAAACCACCAAATTGAATCCTTTGGGCTCTTCTTCCATCCAAATTAATCATCCCCCTTATACCGCTAACACTGTCGTCTATCACTTTGGGCTCTTCTTCCATCCAAATTAATCCTTTGGGCTCTTCTTCCATCCAAAAAATATTGGAACATAGGACGCAAGTAACGGTGCCCTAGTTATTTCAAGAATTAGGCGATTTTTGAGTTCAGATACTCCATTATGCTGCAGAGTGTGAGGACACGTAGTCTGGTGTATCATACCTTTTTCTCGTCATAGTGGGGTTAACAAATTCTCCACCATTATCATATCTGAGAACTTGGATTTTAGCACTAAACTTAGTACTGATAAACACACACCATACGAGAGTAATCATCGATGAACGTAACAAAGTACTTGAAACCACAATTTGACATGCAAGATCCAGTATTTGACCTCGACCCCACACATCTAAATAAACTAAGGAAAACATAGACTTAAGTATTCGAACCGGAGGGGCAGGAACACCAATTAGGTGTTGAAGCCTTCCCCTACCTCCGATTTGCATCTTCACAAGGCGTTACCACGAGGAGTAATTAAATTGGTTAAATTTAACCCTCAGATTGATATTCTGTGGCATGGCGTGCTGGTTTTGAATTGACTGTGGCTTGTTTTACAGAAGTTTGGCTAACTGTTCGGCCAAAGAATCACCTCCCTGTGACCCTTCGCCTATGCAAGAACTCTCACTGCTGCTACTACTAGGATCTGCCATTGGTTGAGACCGGTAACCTCCGGAGATGATGAATGCGTTAATCCTCAAGGATCGAAAAACGCTCTAATACCATATTAACTCTTAGAATACTGGACAAGAGAAAAAACGGAAAAGAATACTTTTTTCTCAATTTATTGATTTTCTTCTATGAGATACACACAATATATAATTACAAGCTAACTATAATTTAGAAAACTATTTATGTAAATTTTCCTATTCTATAACTAATTCCTGGTTTTCCTATTCTGAATATAATTTCTTATTTTATAACTTTCCTACATTTAGCTCCTCGTAGTATCTCTTATCAATAAAATTTTACTCTTGTTGACTATTCAGAAAAATGAAACTGGATCAAAGCCAATAACTCAGCACCTCAATTACATAGAAGGAATAAGTTGGTCATGACTTATTATTCCTTCATTTCCTCCATGTGAGCATAACTTGTCCTAGTAGGGTCAAACATGGTTAATTGCGCTGGTCAAGTCAATTCGATCAGTTTTTGAAGTGTATCCTCATACTATCAGACTAATTGTTTTCAAGCTTCTGCTGGTAACTTGCCTTTTTTTTTTCTTTCTAAAATGATGCCTTGTTATGCTTATTATTACCTCCGCCCCTAATTGAGTGTCGTGTTTGGATTTTGAAAAGTCGACATGAAGATATTATTAAGATAACTATTCATTATATGTGTTCTAAGTTCTATCATTTCAATCTTCTTAAAAATACCAAGTATCAAAAAAAAATTTATAACTTGGCAAAAACATGTCAATTCTCATAAAACTTTGGACAACACATATTGTAAAATTGACTAACAAAAGTCAAAAAAGGACACTCTTTTAGGGACGGAGGGAGTAGTATTCTGATCATGGTAGATGGTTTTGGATGCCAAACATATTAGACTTTGAAGTTCCATTGTGTAATCATCTATAATACAATTAGCTCGGAATAGTTTTAGAAAAGTGTGCAATGGCACATCATTATCACTCCCTCTCAATCACACATTATTCTCTTTCTCTCTCTTTTCTCTCACTATCTTTTTATTTCTCTCTTTCTCTATAATTTCTATATATTTTTTTTAATTAAAATTATTTTACATATATTTAATTAAATTAAATTTTTCATAGACAATTTTTATTCCGTACCCTCGAACACGAATATTTAATTTCCGAGGGCACGGGCATACACTAGTGATTAACATTTCACGTTACTAGTTTGATATGTTAATTGTGGAGATATCAAACATTTTTGATAAACATGATCACTTCATATCACCATCCATTGGTTGGAACATTAACATATTGGAGTGTCTTAAAATTGCGGTCACAATTAAGCATCTACATGTAGAGGTATATACTCGGCAGGGAAAGGTCACTTGCAGAAGAAATACAGGACCTCTTGAACCATCTTTCTTTCTATCTTCTCAAATTTTCCTTTAAATTTACTAGCCAATGAAACATGTGTTTTATTTGTGGAGCTTTAAGGCTCTTCAAGTAGTGCAGGCTTGTAAGGGCAATTATCGAAGTGACCGGCTGTTGTATCCTGGCCTAACAAGCTCGTGTATATGCTGCAAATGAAGTTTCATTATCATTTTTTAAAATCGTTTGAACTTTGAACTTTGAACTTTGAACTTTGAACTTTGAACTTCTTCTTCTTTACTAAAGTAAACCACACTCAAGTATAGCATTCTGTGCATATAAAATCAGGAAAGTCTAATTAAAGGTTGGCTTGGCTTGAATGTAACTGACGTTGTGAAGATATATGAGCAGTAGTAGACATCAGCTGTAGACCTGCAATTTTGTTCAACTTTCATGGCATCTTGAGCATCTTTCCAAAGTTGGCCATCAACATAATTTCTACAAACTCATGTTCTCTCTTTCTTTATTTATAGTTTAGTATTCATTCTTTTAGACTAAATCTACAGACTGTCGAATGCAACATACACAGAGTAGACATCCAACTTAACATGTCCAATGAAATATAAGACTCACTAAGATCAAAATATAGCAGTGACAAATGTAGAGCCTTCTTATTGACCCCAAGAAAACAAGATAGATAAGATCTCAATTGGCTCGGCCACCTTTAGGACGATAGCAACCACAGATTCGTCACTTTTGTTATTCAAATTGTATATTATCCTTAAAAAAAAAAAAGGAGCTTTAGCGGGTACCGGAAAAAACTATTTCTTAAGGGTTGGAATAAGGTCATCCCCTCCAACCTTTTGAAAGAATAAATTACACCAGAGGATGTTTCATTTCTTTAGTAAGGTAACTGACCAATTGGTCATCACCTATGCGCGACATGTCACTTTCTAAAAGGGCAAATAGCAGCTAAACTGACTTGTGGTTAGGCACAACAACCATTCAGCATTCACAACCTAGTGTGGTTTAGCAATGAAAATGCTTCAGTAATTAGATGGTGAAGCGCAATCCCAACACATCTAATGGGAACATTAACAATTTTCTAACTAAACTTCAAATCAGCTCCATAAGAACAGTGGAAAGAAACATGACCACAAGGCTATTTAATTAGAGAAGAAAATAACTAAAATGGGTTTATAAGGTAAGTCTCCAGCCTAACCATAATCACCTAAATTGTTTTTTAAAAAATGCAAACTTCATTAAGGGGTTCAACCAGCAAAGAATGGCATCATTCCCAATATTGAAAGCACATGCTTCGAAGATAGTAGATACTCCTCAAATCAATATCCAACATTCAAACACAATGTCTTCACATCCAACTTTGTACCCAAGACAGATTATTAATTGTAGAATGCATATGACCAAAACATATAAGAACCAAAACTGATGTATATAAGTATAATTAAACCACTCAAACTTCAAAACAAACTAACAATGAAGAAGAATAAAAATGGGATTACCTGTTAATAAAGATGACACCCAAACAGAAACTAGCAATGCAGAAGAAAGAAACCCATGTGGTGGAGATTCCAGAGCCAGCTTTGTGGGAGTGTCTGGTCCCCAGCATCAACCCCATTTTCTTGATTAACACCCAGAAAAATGCTTCACCTTCTAAACCCAAAAGAGTAAAAAAAAAAAAAGAAGAGTTGCTTTACTCTTTGAAACAATGCTAAAGAAAAGCCAAAACATGCAGCTTCATTTGAGACAACATAAGAGAGAGGGAGAGAGAATGGTGTGAAGGTGCTGTCAGTCACACTGAAATGGAATGCAAAATTGAATTTGGGGGAAATGCAACTCCTCCTAACTTCTACCAGGATTAGTGTTAGGGTGGTGATGGGTTTATTGGAAGTTAAAGTGTCTCCTTTGTCTTGTCTTAGGAAATTCATAAATAATGTAAAGACAACAGTCAAGAAACTGAAGACAGCTTTTCATTTTCAAAAAGTGCCCCCTTTATGCAGACGAGTTTACATCATTGCCCTCCCCTCACAACTTAATTACTGTGACATACTCACAGTGCCCCCTTTGTGTAAACTGAAGACAACTTATTACTATCGGGCTGATCATGGTTCGGTTTGGTTCGGTTATTTTTGATCAAAACTGCAATCAAATCAATAGTTCGGTTTTATCATTTTTTAAAACCGAAATCAACCCAAAAATATGAAAAATCGATTCTTCGATTTT
>JAOTQG010111315.1:0-11842 GCA_025631175.1 Iris virginica
ATGGACATCCATTAAGCACATCAACCTTTTACTCTGTTCAACAATATATTTAATTTGTCAAGAAGTAAAGTAATTATCCTTGATAATCTCAACAAAAACTTTCGAATCAAACTTTAACCGGGCATTGATAAACCTTTCTCCCAGGTAATTTGAAGACCAACCTTTGTTGCCAAAGCTTTCGCATACATTAGATGCTATATATGGATGTTGGAATGAGAATGATTTCTTGAAGAGAAAGAATAAATTTCATTCTTATCATGGATGGATCTAAATGAGTTACTGAGATAGAACTAAATGTGATTTTTTTTTATCTTGTTTCGAAGGTCTGCTTTTGTCGAATATAAAATAAAGACGACTACTTCAAAATCAATTTGACCTATTCATCTTCTTACGGTCATGATAGATCCTTAATCGCAGATTGAGATTGAAGAGAAGAATAGATTAGATACTCTTATAAATAAATTTGAAAAAATGATAGACAATATAAAAAAAAATATTAACAATAATTTGAGTCTCTACCGATGCTAATTCCGAAAAGACGGTAATACCCTCGTAGGTATTTCTACCATCCCAGTCCTGCTCCTTATTTACCTTGACATTCCCACCATTTATTTGCTCATCGTTTTCTTAAACTAGCTAATCACCTAAAGAACTTTCAAGGATAGTCATTAATCATTATTCACAAGATACTTGGGGGGTGCCACCGTAATTAAGGCAAACCTAAAGGATGAGTTAGTCTAAATTTCTTTAAATATTTATCATTTGTTCGTTTCCGTCCTTCCCAGATCACTTGTCGACGTTGATCCGAGTTGGTTTGCCTTTTGAATTGAAGAAAGAAGAAGGAAAAAACCACTAAACCAATTCAAAAGTTAAAAAAGAAAAATCGTTAGTTAGTTGAAGATCTCTGTTTGCTGCATCGCACAACACAATACAGTAAAGTTCAAAATCAAAGAAGAAATTAACAGTGTTAGGCTAATCGTCTGCGATTGCAATTCTTGCCGTGACGGCGTTACCTTCAGGTAATCAATCGTCCAGATCCATTTCTTGGTTGCGGACGACGTCGTTTGCCAGAATCGTCTGCTGCAGAGCGTGTGATGTGGGCGAAACGCTTGCCCTCGGACTTCTTCTGTACTAGTAGAGAGAAGAGATTGAAGTATTGATGATACAATAGAATTTTTATTTTTATTTTTGGAGGATACCTGATTTGAATTTGGTGGGTAGTATTGGTTCTTTGGGGTGTGGTAGTGGAGGATTTGGATTTGGATTCGTCGGAGGAGGGGGAGAAGATGTTTTGGAGAGGGGAGCGGGAAAGGGAGAACAAGGAGCAGAATGGCGGTGGGCCGCCCAGTGGGCAGGTTCGAGTGCTTGTTGTTGGTGACTCAGGTACCTACTTTTTGATATTTTGCATTTTGATTTTTTGATGCCCTTTCTTTTATATATGTTGATCAGATGTTTCAATTTCAATGTGGATATTCATTAGGGCATGTCTGTAAAAAATGAGTTTTTCTTTGATAGATGGAGTATTTGAGTTTGAAAAAGATTTAGTTAGTGTGTGAATGGGGTTAAAGTATGTCTCAAAAAGACCAGAGTTTTTCCTTGACTAGATTATTTGGGTTGGAGAGAGAGTTATTAGGTGTATAAATATTCCCTATTATGAGCCTACTCAGATCAGAACTAATGGGCTGCTGTACATGATTGCCATCCTTAAAAGTGGGTTCGAAGCTGTCACTTATAGCAAATCTAATCTTGAACATCTGTGTGTATACACACAAAGGAGACACATATGTAACATGAAAAGAAAAATCTATTGAGCAAGTGAGGCCATCAGGCCTCTGTATAAGACCGAAACAGGAAAAGATAGAAGGAAACCAAGTACAAAAGCAGCAGTTTCCAGTTGTGCTTGGATAACCAATAGTGGAACCCCACTGAAATGCCCTCCTCCCTTACTGGCGACCAAAGTAAGGCTGTTAGAACTACTATATCCCATAAACGAGCGGGGATAGGGCTGGATTATAGAAGATTCTGGAGTTCCCTTCCTTTGATTTGCTTTGCATCGGCAGAACCACAAAAACCCATGCATTGCCAAAGCATAGCAGCAGGAAAACTTTCCAAAACCTCTAAACTTTTTAAGAGTAGAAGCTAACCCAAGTCTGTCATACCGAGTACCGAATAAATGATCCAGAGGTACCAAGTACCGATGAGATTTTGACACTATCTGGGAAGATTTTCTTATGAGGCCTCTAAACTTTTCTTATAAATGATTTTCTTATGTTAGTTATAAGTTTGTGAAGAAAAGGGATCAAACCAAAGCACTAGGTTCGAAGGGGACACCGGCATTCCAAATGAATGAAGAAATGGGAAACATTGGAGCTTGGGTCACTGGATAAAATGAGACAGAAAGGACAGGCCAGGGTAAAGTCCTGATCCCTTCAAAATCCAAACCTGATTGTCTTTGAGATAGAGAATCGGGAAGACCACATGTCAATTAGAAACCCAAACTTGAGTATCAATAAGACCAAGAACTTCATTGGCCTTTATGGACCAGAATTACTTAAGGAGTTTGTATAGAGTGTCAAGAAATCTTGGGACCGGACTCTGGAGTCGGACGGTTCTCATAAAAATCGTTGGAAATTTACAATAAGCAATCCCTCGAGGGCCATATATGTTGATTCTCCCTACATGAAAAATTGTTGCAATTTTCTTGATTTAGGTGAAGTTTCTGATGATAATTAACTACTGAGAAATACTTATGCTACTACTTTTTACTCTAATAGGAGATCACTTGTCATTTTCATATCATCTGGTTATTATGCATATGCATATAAAAAACTTCAAATGGTTTAGCCCTAAAATGAAGAAGGGTGTACATAGCTCTTGGCTCTTGAAAACTGTCTGATATAGAACACATCAACATGATCATATGGAGTTCTCTGCAAATAACTTGTGGATTTATGTGCTCTTCTAGAAATTAATATGCAGTTAATAATATAAGTTAAGGACATATCTTAGTTGTATCCCTACAGTAGTTAGGCATTATCGATCGTCAAATCTCTTCATCTATTTTCACTAGTTGGTTCTTTCGAGATTAGGGTCAGAAATTGTGGCTGATTGTCCAAAGGGGCATTGTGATAAATTGAAAAAGTTTTTTATCAAGAAAAATCACTCACATCTTAACATAAGTTGTCTGGGACCATATTTTCTTTTAACTTAATTGAGTAAAATGGCCTGTCTAAAACCATGTGTCACCAGGACACTTATTTAGGATTGGAGGGAGTAATTGTGTAGTGGATAAGCCGTCTCCTGCAGCTTTAACAAGTTACAAGCTTATACATTAATGACTTGTCCTGTCATTGCGGTAAGACAAGGGAGAATTATGGTGATACTGATGAATATCCATAGTATATACTAGCTCATGACGTGACACTTAGTGTTTGTCACGTCATGATCCATTGGATCAAAATAATCTCGGTCATTGATTTTTTTAAATTCCCCCCTAATTCATTTTTTTGAATTCTTTTCACATTCCTTCCCATTTTTCATGTTTGAATTAAAATTTTACCGTATCAAGTAAGCTGTTTAATCAAAAAGAAATTGCACCACGTGCCCACGGGCATGAGTATAACTAGTGGATAACATACAAGGGCTAGAGATGAATCAATCTTAGACCTCAATTCGGAAGTGGTTTCTTGCCTGAGCTTTTGATTTTTGGGTTCAATTTTTTAAGGAGATAGAGGATTATTTTGAGACCAATGAGAGAAAAAAGATGAAAACCCAACCTCCCACTAAAAACCCTCTTATGAATCTCAGCCGGAGAGTCAGCATAAGGAGGAAGGGGTCTCGAGATTCAGAAATTGTCTATCAAAGCGTATCCTTATGGGGAGGTCGCTGTAACGGTCTGCCGTCGAGGGTGATTCTTTGTGGTGTAGAGTCATTAGGAGCAAATTTGGACTAATCATGAGTAGGTGGGAGACTGAGCGGTGTCCTCCCGTACTCATGCTAACCCTTGGAAATTTATCCTTTAATGTTTCCCATTTGCCATCCTCACGCTCGTCTTGTTGTGGTAATGGGTAGATAGTTTATATACCGGGGAAAGTCATTGGCTTGGGACCGTCCCCCTCTTCTCCCCTCCTCTTCATGAGGCGCCTATATCTAATTTTCAAGATGAGAAAAGCCAATTCTGTGTCCTGAAACTCACACTTTTTGAGGAATCCTAGTGATAGGAAATGTGTGGACATAATCACTCTTCTTGATCTTCTCACGTTTGACCCTTTGATCATCTTGATCAGAGAGTGTAGCTCCCTAGTGTTGTCTTTTCTGCACTAACTTTTCCTTACTTTGATTCATTTCCTAGCACCTAGCATATTCCAAACATCAACTGCACTTGGGGAACTTAGGGTTCCCTATAATTAAATGCATTTGTTTGGTCAGCGTGAACACCAAAGATTGGAAGATTTAGATAGTCAAAGTTATCTGTCGGGACGTATGTGATGTGTGGTGCGGGAGTCAAAAGTGAATTAACGGTATTCTTTCTTGATATGCACAGTAGCTTGGGGGTTGTGGAGTGATCTGTGCCTGATCGGCGGAGCTGTATTGACCCCAAAATTTTGAGAGTTTGGCGAATGGAAAGAGGAAGCGTAGTTGACAGTGCTAATGTTGTGCTTATTTTGGCCCTAAAAGATGCTCGTAGTTTCCAGGATCTGAGATAAACTTCAGTTCTTGGTTTCTCTTTGGGCTTTGGTGATAGAAGATGTCAGGGCGCTGCATTGCTGCAGAACTTGCTCTGGATTGGGAGGCAGTGCTTCATTAGTTTTGTTTCTTTTTCCATTTTCCTCTTTTTGGTTTCATTATTTACTTTTGTTTTGTAGGTGAACTATTGGCCCTCACTCTTATTTTTCTACCTAAAAAGAACAATAAGCTTTTTCTAGGTCCGTAACTTTTGGTGTAAATACAAGTTGCAGGCTTTATACCCTGCTATGTGTCATATTTTCAGGGCATTTATTGTGAGACTCTTATGCCTCTTCTGCAACTTCCTTACAATTTAGAGTGACTTTGCATATGATAATTTTGAGTTGAAGTCTCGATCAAAGATTTATTTAGGTTTGGTGAATAAAATATGGATATCTTACTATCTCCGCAGTTTTTTTTTGTCCTTAATATTTTAGGTATGGGTAGCTGAACCCAGTTAAATGAGATAAAAATCTAAGATGAGTGGTTTATTTTTGCTCCTGATAAGAATCTGATCTAAGGTATAGTTTCTATTAGAAACATTCAGCAAACACCTTGAACATTTATTAACTTTCTGATCTGTTTTGCATCTGCGGAATATTTCTCAAGCATAAATGTGCTCTGGCAAGTATTCTGCGGCACTTGGTAACATTACTCTTTAATTATTTAAGGGCACTTTATTAACAACACATTATTAGGTTACTTTTGGTATTTTAAAAAGTTAGGGTCTGTCAAGTTGCTTATTAACTGAGCATTCGGTAACTTGGTTGGACTAGTCAAAACCGTTTATCTTTGGTTGGAATTGTAGGTTGCTTGCAAATGCATCCATGGTCCTACCTATAGTGTATTAT
The DNA here is from genome assembly GCA_025631175.1 of Iris virginica. Classification (NCBI taxonomy): domain Eukaryota; kingdom Viridiplantae; phylum Streptophyta; class Magnoliopsida; order Asparagales; family Iridaceae; genus Iris; species Iris virginica. The sequence continues at coordinate 5,577 of JAOTQG010111315.1, forward strand.
ACTTGGATAGTTTGTCACTTGTTCATCCTCAATTTTTCCCCCGTCTGTGGGTATTAGCTATTGGTGTTCTCAAGTGAAGTGTGTTTTGAGCTTTCTGATCTTGGTAGGGATCATGGGGTGTACTTTTCTTGGGATCTTTTTTGACTTTGATCTATACGAAATTCGTTTGTTTTCTTCTGCATTATTTTTCTTTAGGGACGTCAAATTTAAAATACCCTCTTAGATTTCCAAAACTGCTTCTTTTGTTAATAAAACGAGCTATTCGTTTTTATTTTCAAAAGTGATCAACAGTCTGGAAGGCCTTTTAGACAAGCTCCTTATTTTGGTTTTCTTGTGAATGAATCTATCTACCCATCGTCAGCTCAACTCAAGTGAGCCTTTAGCTAAACTGTTTGGAGCAATATACTTTGAATGACTCTTCAGTTTTCTTGGAAGAAAGTTCATTGTTAAACCTCGAAGCATTGTAATACGCAGTCACAATTTTTTTTTAAATTATAAACTGATGAAAATACGGTTCCGTTTGGATGGTATGTTTTTAAAAAAATTGTTTTTAGTGTGAAGTTTGTTTTAGTATTTTGGGTTTTGAAAGAACTTTCCAATTTTGCCCTTGATGTGATGTTTGATAGAGATGGAGAGAGAAAGAGAGGGGATGGCAGTTGTGAGTTGATGTGATGTTTGATAGAGATGGAGAGAGAAAGAGAGAGGGTGGTAGTTGTGAGATAATGTGATGTTTGATAGGATATAAAAGTGAGTATAGGGGTATGTAAAAATAGCAGGTTGGAGATAGAAAACCTTGTTTTAGAAATTAACCAAGTGAACAGATTTTTTGGATTCGTTTTCAAAAAAGGTTTGAGAAACCTTTCTAATGAAAACAACCACTAAGATTTAATGTGCCTTAGGAAAAGTAATTTTCACGGTCAGAGAGAGGGAAGAACTTACACTATTCAAGAAATAACAATATTCAAGGACGTGGTATTACACGGTCGGAGTCATTTATGTTTTATCATAAGTGATCAAGGAGCTAATTACAGATGGCTCATTTTGTTAGCTTATTGCTTTATGCTGTGGAATTGCCCAGTATCACCAATACCATTGTTGGGATCAAGAAAAATATAAGGCTCAACTTAGTGGTGATGTGTAATGAAACTTTTTGGTTCAACCAAGATGATTTTGGTATAGGGAGCACACTGATCTCCTTGCTTGCAAATTATTTTTTTATAGAAAAAGCTACTCCCTCGGTTTCTGTTTAAGTGTTCACTATTCTATTTTGGGAAGTTCCAAAATAAGTGTCCACTTTCATAAATTTCCCTTTATGGAGCAAAAGTAAAGCATTATAGCACACATTTTATTTGGACCCGCTACTAATCTCTTTTTACACACAATTTAAAAGTCAAAACATCTAAAACGGTGTGCCTATTCAACTAGGACACTAAATAGAAACTTAGGGAGTATATTGTAAGGGTGCATGAGTGGTTTTGTATGGAAAATTCAAGGCAAGTGATTACTCCTTTGTCTGGTGTCCTATGAGCTGGTTATTGGGTACAAGATTTGGCATCAATTTTAGGCGATTCGCTGAGGCTTAGTAATTTTAGACTCTGTCCTGACCTTTTTCAACCTTAACTGCTTGGTATAGGGTCAAGGTTATATCTGGTGTATTTGCACTTTTTTGGACTATATAGCTATTGCAAAAGCTCCTCCATCATTGTTCTTATGTTAATATTGATGACCTCAATCTTTTGAATTGAATGCTGCACCTTACTTTCTTTAATAGAACTCCTGACCTCATATTTGTGCACAATTATCTTTCTGCAGGTGTGGGTAAAACTTCCCTTGTTCATTTGATTATCAAAGGTTCTTCTGTCGCTCGCCCTTCTCAAACAATCGGATGTACAGTGGATGTGAAGGTTTTCCTCATTATTACTTCCTTTACCTACAATTGCAACGTTACAATTGTAATTTGGATATGTATCAAATTCTTTCTTGCTTATTTGACCCAGCATACTACATATGGAGTTTCTGGTAGCTCTTCAAGTAGCAGTAAAGGTGACATGGAGAGAGATTTTTTTATTGAACTTTGGGATGTTTCTGGACATGAGCGCTATAAAGATTGTCGTTCTCTTTTCTATTCTCAAATTAACGGTAAGAAACAAACATGTTTGGCTAATAGCAGCATTTCTTATAAGTTATTTGTATTTGCATGTGTCAGAAATAATATTATTCCCTAGGTTTCTAGTGCGAAAAAGATGAGGTGGAGATTCTATTTTCTTAAAAATCATGGAAACTAAGAACTTTTAGGTATTTGACTTGCTATTCAAGTGCACAAAAAGCTTCTGATCACTTGATCCTACTCCCATACACATAGTTGTTATGTACTTATGTAATCAAATGCCAATTAATTGCTACTTTGTACTTGAAAGATGGCAAGTTTTACTATCCTTTGTTTACCTTAAGACAGAAGCTTGTCTCCTTTGTTAGTTTGATGCATGTCTCCACGATTCTTTGGTTTTTTTCCCCCACAATTCTTTGGTTGATAGTTCTGAACCTTACGCATAAAAATAGTCTTTATATTGTTAAGTGTGAGGCACGGGATCATATTTTATAGTTTTTCCCTGAAACCTATGCAGGTGTTATTTTTGTTCATGATCTTTCACAGAGAAGGACAAAAACTAGTTTACAGAAGTGGGCTGCAGAGATTGCAGCCAATGGGACGTTCTCTGCTCCTCTAGGGTCTGGAGGTCCTGGTGGCCTTCCAGTGCCATTCATCGTTGTTGGGAACAAAGCAGATATTGCTGCAAAAGAGGGTACGAGAGGAAGCAGTGGCAATCTTGTTGATGCCGCACGCCAATGGGTTGAGAAGCAGGGTTTACTTCCATCTAGCGAAGAACTTCCACTGAGTGAAAGTTTTCCTGGCAGCGGAGGGCTTCTAGCGGTAAGATCTTCTTAACTAGCACGCAATTTGCTTGCGTAATGGAATGCTTTTCTGATTAATTATATTATTTGCAAGATTAATGACCTTCCTAATGCATTTAAGGGAACCTTAGGGGTGGCTCAGTGGTAGAGCTGAGCTTTACAATATGTAAGGTCTCAGGTTCGGTCCCTTCCCATGGCTCCTTGGGGCAAAATAAAATAAAATAAAAAAATAATAATGCATTTAAGAACTATTTGTTCTGGCTAAGGTTCTGAAGTGCTTGTTATGCTTTTATCGTCCATTCTCATTTCAGCGATTCCTTAAGAATAGGTGAATTGTTTTTCTTAAATTTATTTTAATGTTTTTCTTATTAAATTAAGGGTGTGGGGCCTCCTGGGAAAGGTGCGTAAGGGTGCTATATTGTTTTCCTTTTTTCCCCTGGTAATTTTTGCAGTTGTGGAATCTGTTTAGGGTCACATTGCCAAGTTAGAGTGTGATTATATTTGCTACGCAGTATATATTTTACTTTTCATGTGCACCTCTATGTTATATCACCAGCATATCAATGTACATTGAATTGTTGGCTTTTCTTCTGTAGAAAAATTTAACAGGAAGAAAGTGCTTCCCTTTTCTTTTTCTTTCTTCCAGTTTACTTGATAGTTCAGTCTTGAATGACCACCTGGTTTTATATCTAGTCAAGTACAAATTTGGGGAGGAACTTAACGTGGAAACTGTGTTGGGTATCAATGAGACAGCCATGTTTCCCGTCCATGAATTTTATTTTATTTTGGGGGTTTGGCCTTTGAGATGGACTTGTCCTGAAACTAGTATATGTTTAAAAACTATAAGACTTGGTTTCATATTTACTAGGGTAGCATGTGTGCATGCTAGGAACTGTTATGATTTAACAAATTTCAAAAGCATGGGATCTACTTTGGTTTTACTTTCTCTAGATGTAGACAAACTTGCTTGTGATAACTCTCTTGAACATGTGCAGGCTGCAAGAGAATCAAGATATGACAAGGAGGCTGTCATGAAGTTTTTTCGCATGGTCTGTATCCGCACTTTGTTCATTTCCAATGTATATTACATTTATTCTTTTCCAAATCATCATAATTTTTTGGAATCATTTCTCAGTTGATCAGGAGAAGGTATTTTTCTGATGAGTTACCGGCAGCAAACCCGTGGTCTACTCCAGTGCAGAGATCACTGCACCGGTCAAGAGAAAACTTGAATGATGACGACCAATTATACAAGAGTACAAGGTACGATCTGACAAGTTACTCTTCCACTCCAATAGGCCTGCTGCTTCAGAAATTGTAGCCTAGTGGTTCATGGAGATCTACCCTAAGAATAAATTGTTGACGATATGTATTTAATCTTTAAATCAAGCTTTAAAAAATATACTTAATACTAATACCCTGGTTCGGCAAGGTTGTAATAAAGTGAAAAATTCCGAACCCTAGAGCCAAGGTATGAAGCAGCTACACACTGGCAGAACCAAATTCTCACAAACTAAAAGGCTGGGCGTGAAACAAATTCCCAGTAAATTAGTAAGCTCGTTATTCAATATCACACATAACTTGCAAACTTCAACTCGGCAGTATTTGGTCCCAACATACCACAGAATCTGTCCATTTTCCTGGGTAATTGGTTCCTCAAACTCAGTTTTTGTCCTCCAAGGTGTTTGCCTAGAGATTCATTTCATGCACCAATCTAGTCATGTCACTAGGGCTAGCAGCTAGCTTTACGTACTCGGTCAATGAATAGGGGGATTTAATAGGAGGCTAAGGTTAGGAGGTGATGAGATTATAGTTTCGGCCTAGTCTCGTTGTTGCAAAAGGATGACACTTTTGCAATCACAGATGGGTAAGACAAGAAAACTCATGCTATGTCTTCTCCTGGTGACCATATGATGGCATCGTAAATTATAACATGTGCCTCAGAGCTAGGTGTTAAACAGGCACTATAGAAAGGGATGACCAGGCTTGCTCAAATGAGAGGATCAACTTTTTCCTTTTTCCCATTAGCAAGTGTCCATGCTAGACCTGCAAAACCTTATCACAACAGACTTACAATGTTTCGCTGGGGAGGAATGGGGTGCAGCCCCAAAAAACATAGCTATATGTCCAAGGTACCATTTTCCACTCTAACTTTGTTTCTCCAACTTGCTTTTCACCCTCCAAGGTTGTTTTGCAAGTTGATGATATGGGGGCATTAATGGATGACTAAGGTTAGGTTTGTGTTGAAATGGTGATTTCAGCCTAGTTGCCCGGTTACAAGTGATGATAGTTCTGCAATAGGATGTGTAAGACAGAAAAATTGTGTGCTTCATCATCTCCTTGTTGCCAGATTGTTAAAATGGGCATCACGAGGTCCAACAGGTTCCCCGTTCTTAATAGTTAAATGCGCACTATAAGGCCCGATGACCAGACCTGTTCACATGAGTGTCCACTTTTCCCTTTCTTCCAGTTTCTGTATGTTCTGCAGTCTGTGCACCCCTAGTATATATGCAACTTAATTGGCCATATAGAAGTCATTTATATCATTGATGCTTACTTTCTGCTTTGGACTTGTTTTGCACTTATAGCATCTGATGTAGGAGGAGAAGTAAATTAGTCGCGGTTTAGGGCCTAGAAAGCTTGGAAAAGTCGAAACCTACTAATATTGAATCTTAGCCTATATAGTAACCAAGTAAGACTTATTAACTCAACATCGACTAAACATAAAATTCTACCCCTTTTAAAAACAAATCCGAAAAGTACGAAATAAATAAGTAAAACTCTAAACCACCGAATAATTTACTTGTCATCTTTCTAACTGGAATCATTTAGCACTCGTCCTACATCACCATCTTTCTAAGTACTGAAACATACATGGTGATTGCAGTCTAGTTGGTGGTGACCCCTACAAGTACAATGCACTGCCGCCACTTCCTGCTCAACGGAATCTCACACCACCACCGACACTTTATCCTCAGCAGCCTGTATCGACTCCTGAAAACTACAGCATCCCTAGATTTGCCTTGAGTCAGGCCCAAGAGCTTAGCAGTATCAGATCAAAGCGTACGGATATTAATGTATGACTGATTATCTCACCGACTTACTTGCCACTTATAAAAACACTATACCAATCTTGTTAGAATACCAGTGTATTGCTCATTTTACATAATTTCTTGTCGTCCATTGTAAAACCAATCTGTTCATTCTTTTACTCATATTGAGATTTTAGTGGTGCTTTGTTTCATGTATATTGAAGAATTGATTGCATTAACAAAACTTTTGACCACATATTGCAGTACATCTCTCTCTCTCTCTCTCTCTCTCTCTCTCTCTCTCTCTCTCTCTCTCCCCAAAAC
>JAOTQG010111326.1:0-11840 GCA_025631175.1 Iris virginica
TGTAAAACTCTTACAAAACCAAAACCAACACAAAACAAACACAAAACACAAACAAAAACAAAACATATTAAAAAACTTCACATCCAAACGCACCTGTAATGATTTGGGTATAGCCGCCACCTCAAGTGGTAAGTCAGAGATGGAGATTGGCAGATTGCTGACTCTTTGCTCAATTGGGTCAACCAACCTAAAGCATAGCCTCTGATCTTCCTTTTCCCTCTCCTCACTCTTGCTGCCTTGTTGTACTACAAGAAGCGTTCCTTCCCATTTAGGGGCGGCAATAATAGACTCAATCCAATTAACTCAATTCAAAATAAATTAAAATTAATTTAATGGATTATAACCTAATAAAATCCAATAAGCTATTGAATTTAATTGAATAAATCCAATAAGTCTTATTGGGTTTATTCAATTAAACCCAATAGTCTATGAATATGTCTTCGTCTTGATAGTGTATCCGTCTTCTTAATTTATAAGTCTCGTCTTGACGCCTTTCACACCATAATCGCACCTAGGAGTGGCAAAAATGAATCCAACCCAATTAACCCAACTCAAAATAAAATTAAAATTGACCCAATGGGTAAATTCAATAAGACTCAGTAAGCTATTGGGTTTAATTAGATAAACCCAATAAGACCCAATAAACTATTGAATTTAATTGAGTTTGTACTCAATCCAACCCATAAACCCAAATTGCCACCCCTATTCCCATCTAACCATTTACCATCTTGTAGCAAAGTGTGAAGTCCGGGTTAGGTCATCGACAAGTTAACCAACTTTAGATAGGGAAGCAAGATGTAGGAAGGTGCCATTTAGTCGGATTATGTTTACCATTTTTCGTTAAAACTAACCTAGAGAAACCCAATTAAAAGTTTGAATCTTCTGTCTCAAATGTAGGATGGAACACCATTTGGAAGAGGAAATTTCAATTCTCCAATTAGAGATAAAAATGAAGAGAGATAGATAGGGCATTCATTATTCCAAAAATAATAATAATAATAATAATAATTTTCCAAAAATCGTGATTTTTTCTCTCAGAAACCTTTTTTTTTTTAAAGGTAATATTCCATTTACTTCTAGCTCTTCTACATTTCACTAATTTCTTCCTACACACCAAGGTCTTGGGGATTCAGGAAATGCTTCACAATAATCATTTTCAGCAGTGACACGAAGCCTTATAACTTAAAAGTGGAGCATAAAAGCCCTGAATATATAACGAAGCTACAAACAGAGAAAATTCAAATTAGATCAGAGGAGTTGAATTCTTTTTTCCAGCATTTCCAATTATATCAGCCCAGACAGCACAAGATGTCAAACAAACCAAGCAGAAAGGCCAACAGATGAACATCTACTAATTTCTATCTCATTTCAAAAGGGGTAAGAGTACCAGTATCCCTGATGACCCTTCGATATCTTATAAGCACTCAGCATAGGAGCGACAACTGCATTATCTTTTCAAGACATGAATACATGTACAGTTGTTGTCCTTACTACTTGGCAGACAGGGCAAGTATTAGTAAACCCTTCACACTCCTTACACAGACACAAGTGTCGACAAGGCAATAATAAAATAGACACTTCTTTACCATCACAAACTCTGCAGAGTAGCCTCTTTGTAACGTTAACTGGATTTCCTGGACCCCTCATCATATTGTGATGGGAGGCTGCATCGTCTACCTCACTATCACCATAACCTTCCCTTCCTTGCACAGCACCTAGAGCGATGACTTGTTGAAGATTGGACTTGAGGGCATTGACTATCGACTCGTTGTATTTTGCTCTGTACTGCCATGACTGAGCTTCCATGGCAACCTGCTTTATCTTCTCCCCGAGCTCCCTGTTCTTGCAGTTGATGTTCTCTATTTCAACATCCTTTTCATGTAACTTCTTCCCTACTCCTTTTTCCAAGGCATTTACGAAAGAAGCTGCATGCATCTGGTTCAACTCCCGCACACCCTTCAAAAGGTTCCTTTCCTGAATGAGAGAAGATTAGTGGCCCATACTATAGCAGATTAGGGGGGAAAGCAACGAAAATTACGTAAAATAAGTTTTTCTAGTTAATCGACTTTACCTGAAGTCTGACATAATGTTCAAGTTGTTCTTTCTGCCGATCAATCTCAATTTTAACATTACTGAAGAGAGAATTATTTGGGTGGACAGCTTTCATATTTTCACTAGCAGAGGTAACGGAAGAGTTGCGCTCATCTTCCTCATAAGAGAGTTTCAACCCGGTTGATACAGGAGTTGGATTCAAAATGCTTCCAACACGAGCTGCTTCATCTTGACAAAAGTTACTATTCAAGGATATGTGAAGCTTTTGCTGCATAAAACTAGGTTCTGGCTCTCGGACCCTTTTCATGGGCCGACTTGCCTCGGTGGCATTCTCATTTCCAATATAGTTTATGGGATCACCAACTGGAACGGCAGCATAATAGCTAAAATGAGTAACAGACAGAAAAGATAGCCACAAAGACGATAATCAACATTAAAAATAATTACTTGGGCCATCCCTGCGACAAAATTAATCTCCAAAAGAAGGGTAAATGAATCTGAACATTTCAAGTTACTCCCTTCTGCCCAAGAAAAGGAATAGCATTTTGATTTCGGTTTGACTCTTCTTTTTGTTCAAGCATAAGAGAATCAAGTGCAGCTAACAGAAGTAAAAGTTAGTTCATATCTCCTGAGTCTCCTCCACATTTCTCTCTAGACTAATTATCTGTAAATTTTGATCTACAATTGTCATCAACTAAGATACCTCGAAGCCATTCTCTGCTGCTATTTACGGTTCATAATTCGTCTAATTCCCATACTCTCTCACAAACACACACCACAAAATCAACCAATTTCCCCACCAACCCACAGATAGAGAACCATCTAGACTGAGTAATATAATTGTGAGCGAGATACAGCATGTGACATAAGAAATCGTAGGAGACATGGCTCTTTTGGTCGAGGAATGTTCCACAAGAGCAGAAGTAAAGCAGCGGGAAACGACTTGTGACTTCCCTTTATTCATTCTCTCAGAAAATAAGAAAACCTACATAATCAGTTTTGAACAACAGAGCATCCAGTATGACTTAATACCCTGCATGCAAACCACAGAGCACAATAGCCTCCTGATTTTCCATGTCACAATACGCAAACAAATGATAAGGTGGAGTATAAACAAAAATTAAATAAAGTAAAATTGATTTAATGTAATGTACAAAATGGGAGTCGGAATTGAGACCAGGCATTAGCAGTACACACCTCACTTTGAGTAATTGCATTAAGGCCTGATGTCTTACATTGAAGATTTTAAGCCTTTATTAAAAATAGATAACAAAAACCAGGACATAAGCGGTGGCCGAGTAAACTAACAAGATGACAGGAACGAAACCACTTTAATCGTCTCAAAGAACATAAACTGATTCACACAAGGGAGTTGCTGACCTTAAAATCAAAGATCAAAATACACACAGTTCTAAAACATGCGATTCACGGACAGAAAAAACTCACCTTCGCCAAATAGCTGAAGCTGTGGTAATGCACTCATATCATATTGAAAGTTTCCCTCCGCATAAGCAGGAAACCCAGGATTACCATTACTGAGACCCCCAATCATATTCCTGCTGCCAAAAATTGAACCGATCAACAATAGAAAAATCAAGCACTCTCACAAAGAAACCACTTCAAGAAATCACAAAATCAAGCAAAACAAGTACATTCATCCAATCAACCTCACCACCTAATTCAACAGAAAAAATAAATGCCACAGAATGAGAGAGGAGTAACTAAGTTGGCTCTCTTACTACCCATAATTAAAATTCCCCCACAAGATTGACGCCAGTTAAAAAGTTTCCCAAACGAAAAATAATGAATAAAACTCCAAAATGTATGTTGAGTCTTCTGTCATAAATGGAGTATAATACTAAGGGATAACCATCAGTGACCAGATATTGCAGCCATATGTGGAAACTAAAAGTTCTGAATTCGGGCATAACTAAATAGGAAACAAAATAATACTCACATTTCAAACCCAACCATAACCAATTTATTGCAAATTACAAGAATCCGAACATAAAATCGAAAAGAATTTTATCTTTCCACAGATCATCAGACCCAAAAAATTAGAGTCTTACCCTTGCACAGCCGGATGAAAGAGGAGGGCTTGTCAGATCTCTTATGAACATGAATCCTAATAATTGTTGGTGTTGTATCATAACAGAAAAATCCCCATATTTCCAAACAGGTACTCGCGCAATATCGCCTGATGAGTTGCAAAAATTTACATTTATATGCCAAAATCATACATGAAAAAAAAATGTAACAATTAAAAAACAAATTAAGCAACACCTGGGTATGGTCAACCACCAGATTTAGAGACAGAATCGGATCGGTGGGGAAAAAATGAGGGAGAATTTCTAAAGGGGAAAAGTAAGAGTAAACGATTGGAATGGGAGGAGGAGGAGCGAGAGAGAGGAGAAGTGCGGCATAATAGTAGTAGTAGTGGGTGGAGAGGTTTCTGTTGAGAAAAACGATTCCATTCGTTGCTGAGTGTTGTTGATGTAAGATGAGGAGGAAGAGGACTTGTTGAAGAATTCTTCTCATCCTTCATTGCTCTATCTCTCACTCTCTCTCTCTCACAAAACTATATCACGGATCTGGAAGGAGGGAATCACAGATCTTTGGGTTTTGATCTGCAACAAATCTGGGTTGAAGTGGTGCGGCTCGATTGTTGCCCGATGGTGGAGAGAGTGGGCTGCGATGGAAAGAGATGAAAAGGGAAGAAAGAGATGGAGGGAAAAGGAAACCCAGATGGAGATTTTGATTTAGAGAATAGAGAATTGATTGAGGAAGGGGTGGGGGTAGTTGGAAGTGAGAGTTGGGGTAAATATCATCGCAGTTTGGGAGGGTAGGAGGAAGGCAGGGTTTGAGGAGGGAGAGGCGGGAGCGGTGTAGAAGGTAGGTGGATAATTTGGAAATTGGGTTTAGTTTTGAAGATTGAATTTGTTTCAGTAGAGAGAGAGGAGAGGTGAAAAAATTATTTAAGTAGAGAGAGGAGAGAGGAAAGGAGAGGAGAGGAGAGGAAAAGATATTAAAGTAATGTGATGTGATATTTAATAGTGTATAGATATATGGGTAGTAGATGGAAAGTGATAATTTTAGATGGTGATATATGTGATATAAGGGTGTGATATTTGATAAGTGATCGGATATATTCCGTATACTCCGTATTTCCATATTCCATGAAACGTGATTTGTGATCCGGCCCTTATAGTTATTTGCTCCATAGATTGTTGGGATTATTTGACTTTTGGGGTAAGATATAGGATTACTTGAAACTTGAGTTTCAGGTAAAGTAATAGAAGTATAGAACCTCCCATTCTGGTTGATAAAGGGTTGCTAAAGATTACCTTGGAAATTCAAATCAATTATTAGGAGAACTAGTGAAGATGATGATTTGATGTTAAAATTCAGTTTAATTGGATCCCTCGCGCTCATTATTGTCATTTTCATTGCACCCCCTCTATGACCAATCTCTTGTTAGTAGAACTTGGGTGACTTACTTCTCATTTATTATTTGCCACCCTAGATAGTCGAATGAGCATAAATAAACCATAGTCATAGACTCATAGTCTATGCTCTCAACCAACTTAAGTATTTACAATATCAATCAATTACTAATTACGAGTCAAGCTACTCGTGGAATTAGTATAAGTGGGAAAATAGAGTTTTGAACATTGAAAGTTGATGCACCTTTTGGGATCCTTAAACTCTGAGCTTTTGTCCGGTGGATAATATCTTGAGTCTAGCGATTTTCGGATTATTCTTCTTGAGTGAATTAAGATTTTGACGATTTGTTTACACATTTAAAGAGACTTGAGGGGGTACTACATGTCGTTGAGGTTATTTGGTGATTACCAAATGTGGCTGCATCTGGTCTTGGGTATGTTTCAGAATTAGTTGAGAGCAATTTAGAAGATTGTTTGCAGGTTTGAATATCAAATTTGAATCATAATTGTGAATAAAAGTAGTTGCAGATTTATGGACCTCGGTCTCTAGATCCATATACTACTTGTATCTCTTTTTCAGTCACTCTCTTTTGGGTCTCCCGCAGAATTATGCTCATCTTTCGTCTATTACTGAAACTGCACCCAAATAAACAGACAAGCACCCAAATATGGAAGAATCAACATGAAATCATTATCATTCAGGCTTGTTTCAATCTAGGTGGTCTGCAACATCTTCTGAAAGACCCATTAGCATAAATTTCAAAACCCTGTAGCAGAAACAATGAGAGCGTGTGTCATTAGCAATTTTATGTACTGCAGTCAAGCATTTTTACCTTTCATTCTCTTTTTTTTGTTCTTCTGAATTGTGGTCAGGGTTTGTGTATGTGAAGTGGCTCTTTTCAGAGGTTGGTTTATGTTATTACCTACGATTATGACCAAAATATTTGAACTAATTCCGTGCAGGAAACCAACTTTAAAGAATGGAAGCAAATGGTGCAAGAAATGGCTCGGTTTATGAAACTTGAAACAGCCTTCGTAAAAGTTAGGCCTCTACGATATTGTGCTATGTATGATTCTTATCCAGCATCTCTTCCATATGTGGCCCGTTTCCATGCAAAGAAAGTTCTTAAATTGCGAGATGTATTGCTCACGAGCTACCACCGAAATGAGGTACCTGCTATGAGATATTTACTTAGTTGCTTAAGTTTCCATGCATTTAGTTTTCTGCCCATGAACTTAACCTCGAAACTAAGTTATGTTCCATGCTTGTCCATCTCTTTTCAGGCTAAATTTACAGAAATTACTTTGGACACTTTCAGAATGTTGCAGTGCTTAGAGTGGGAACCAAGTGGCTCTTTTTATCAAAAGCATGCTGTCGAATCCCATGAGAATGGTTTTTTGCCCGATTACTCTGCTACTTCTGGATTAATTGATATCAATTTGGTGGCAGATATGACAGATCCTAGTCTACCTCCAAATCCAAAGAAGGCTATTCTCTATCGACCATCAGTGACACAGTTAATAGCTGTGAGTATATAAAGCCTCTACACTGTTGTAGCTGTTGGTTTCCCTGCTTTCTGTCTATAGTAATCTAAATGAAGGTGGCTTTTTGTTAGAAACTCTAGACCCGCACGGGTGGTTCAAATCCAAATATCTGATTTCCCTTTATTCATTTGCCATTAATGTAGGGATACTGATCATTGTGTATTAAGGGTGTGCTGGATACTTCACATACGAAGTGTTAATTGTTTTTGTATGGTTAACTGACCAATAATTTACCTTTCTCTTCTATGACCAGGCGATTGCTAATATTTGTGAGGAGCTCCCTCCCGAAAGTATAATGCTTATATACTTAGCAGCCTCAGGTCACTTTCGCTTTTTAGACATAGATTGACCAGTGTGCATCTTAAGGTCTATCCATGCCATAAGCTAACGTCAGTTTCCTTTGCAGGAAGTTCTGGTAACAGTAGCAGCTCACCGATAGAATTATCTAGAACTTCACGAGCATTTTCAAAGCTCAACGTTGCTTCTCATAATTCTCATGATCGGGGTAAAACCATCCTTGAGAATCATGTTAATGGCAAGAGAGATTCTAATCAACACTTTGAGAATTATATCTGGTTGGGTCCTAGCAGAACTGGAGGTAGAAAGCCTTATTATTTATATGCTTTCGCTCAACAATATACTGATAGACTTGCATGCAGAAAGTCCTGAGGGTATCGCATTACTTACGCATTGATGATTTCATTTTCAGGTTCAAACAATCTATACCCGGCGGACATAATTCCTTTCACCCGAAGGCCTGTGTTCTTGATTATTGACAGTGACAACAGCCGAGCATTCAAGGCAGGTTTGTCAAAACTTGTTATAACCTACACCGCCACCACTTTGTTCATAATTACCTAAATCAGAATCCTTGGTACATATGGAGATGACATCTTATAATAGCCGTTTCATTGTGACTTAGAGACGTCGATTTTATGAATGATCTTGTTTCTGAAGAAATGAAGTGACTTGGAAGGTCATATGATATTTAGATGATACTGACTCGACGTGTGGCTACCAAAATCTGAGCTCAGTGAAAATTGTTGAATGATGGGTTTACTTAAATAAATAAATTTAAATATGCTGAATACATTGTCAAAGGTGAAACTGAAAGACTCTTTCGTACCTTTGGCCATCCTGACTATGATTCTGCAACTTAGTAATTTTTCTCTGAAATGCTGTTCTGATTTAAACGTTTACAGTATGCTGTTTTACTGTCAAGTTTTGGTATCTTGTTAATGCTAATACCGTCTTCCTTAGCATCTTGACTGAACTTGGTCAAAGTGTTGTCTGAACCAGGCATGACAACTGGTAGGCGAGCACGTGCTTGCTGCCTTATATAAATAATTTTGCAACTCCTAAAGCTCCAACGGTATCAACATCCTCTAGGCTCTGTGCTGGCTTTTGTGACTTGATACATGTGTGTTTTTGTGTTACAGTAGTTAGTAATAGCAAGCAAATGCAGATCTTGGACAGATAAAGCCCGAGTGGGTGAGATCTGTCGATCAACATTGCCCCTTTCTTAACTATAGTTGATAGTGGAGCATAATTACTAGAGCATAAGCAGTAATTTACATATCTTAAGTAACTATGTGAGGTACAGAAGAGGGGGGAGAGGGAGGGAGAAGTCACCTTCTCCTATGAAGATAATGATCCAGAACCTGTTGACATGACTTCTTTGCAGATGACTATGAACTTTACTAGTTAAAATTTAGATGAGAGATCAAGTTTGAATGTCAGTTCAACCTTTGTTTTATTAAGTATCCTGTTGACGAAGTAAGAAGTTTCCTTTCATCATTGAGCAACTTTTATGCTTATTACTTTACAGGCTCTACATGGTGCAGAAAGGGGTGAACCTGCAGCTTTACTCCTTTCTCCTTTGAGGCCAACATTCAAGACTCAGTCTGGTGCTGATACAACTCAAAATGGAAGTCAGTTCACATTGTTCTTGACTGCTCCTTTACAGGCATTCTGCCAAATGGTTGGCCTCACATCTACCGATGATGTCGTAAGTTGATTATTAAACGTAATGAGGTCCTCATGATCATACACACACCAGCTTGCTTAGTCATTTCCATCATGTCATTCTTTCAGAACATCTTTGAAGATGCTGAAAGCATTATTGCAACTGCCTTCTCAGAGTGGGAAGTGACTCTCTGTTCATCAACAAGCATAGATCTTGTGTGGGCACAAGTTCTATCCGATCCATTGCTGCGACGGCTTATTCTCAGGTAATTTCTGTTCTATGCAAGTGTCTTGCCATGCTTAAAATTTAGAGTACATTTAATGCTACATGATTATATCTTGATATTTTGTTAGAATGATCAAGCACATACTTATTTCATGTCTTCCCTTCAGATTTATATTCTGCCGTTCTGTGCTTGCTCTTTTTCGCCGCCGGGAAGATGATGATGAGTACTTGCCCATGTGCCTACCAGAACTTATGGATACCGTCTCTCCGACCTCAAAAGCGGTACAGTCATCAATTATCCGGCTCGCAGATCATCTTAGGGTTTCCCATTATTTTCAGTTTGATGACTTGTAGTCGTAGTTAGAAGATGAAATGTACATGCAAATCTAAGTGGATATACTACATTTTCGAAGATAGGAAGTGATATTGTCTAGCGACGGACTTGCAGAAGTCTTATCAGAAGGATGTCACTAGTGGTGGGTGGTCGGTCGGTCACGCGCATTAGTGCATGTACACTCGCCAGCTGTTCCCGAGTGTGCACAGAATCCATACAGTTTTCTTTCTTTGTCTATAGTTTCTGACGGAAGAGTGTTGCTGTTAAAATAGTCTGTTTTGTGGTCTGTTGTACCGATGTATAAGGTTGGTAGAGAGAGGTTTTTTTTATTCCCTTTATTATTGCTCTATTTTTGTGGCACATTCTGCAAGCGGTTTGGTGAAGCCAGATAATATTGTACGCAGTTCAATCGTTCCATTGGTGTTCTTGTAAGCTCTTGGCTCTCTTGATACTATGAAGATGTGAAAGTATTTTTGCCTAGTAAAGTTGTTTTGAGACCAAATATTTCGCTACCCTCGGCCCTTTGGTTAAGCGATGATGCATTTGAGATAGAAGCATATCCTAATTGCATTCCATTCCAGGTTCTAATGTCCTTTAAACAGAAACTACCTGATGAATCTTTTGATTTTTTTTTTTAGTCAAATCACAATTATGTCCGTGAGCATGAACTTCTTAATTTGCAATCTATATGGTTTACAGCCTTTAACCATTGGTATGCAATTTGAATCTTTTTCTAAACCTTAGGGTTCAATTTCAAAATTTCAAGGGTCGGATCGATGTGTATAACTGTGATATGATATGATATAATGATTAAAATAATAAAAGAGAGAAATAAATTTGAGCGAAATGAGTAAAATATTTAGTGGTGGGTGTGTGTTATAAACTATTGATGTGTTTATATCATATGTGAGGAATATATATGTTTATATAAAAAAAAAATTATAAAATGATAACGTGACATAACGTAATATTGTATATAAACCTCTAAAAATTTATACATTATGGATATCTAATTAAATATATATGGTCTGCAACTAATAAGCATAGTGTATAAACCTCTAATTAAGTTTATACATTGTGTATAAACCTCTAGTAAGCATAAACATCATAACTTGCGGTGCATATGATTTGCAACTTTTAACCATTGGTTAGTCACCTATGATATGTTGCTAATTTGCTATGCTATATTTTGGGGACTACAACTTAAATATTTCATGTGATGAAAAAAAAATATTTTATAAAAACAATTTTAATGGGAAGAAAAATAAAGAGATATACCTCTTAATTTTAAATTGGGTTAAGTAGGAAAAACCCCATGTACTATTCGCGTTTTAGGGAAAACTTACATGTGCTATTTTTCTTGCGGGATCACCTACCTATGATATGCACGTTACGAGGGTCGTCGTTATCTCATAACATTTAGGACTGAACTGAAAGGAAGTGAACTTTGTGGTATGTATAATGACCAAATCACCCTTCAACTTAATACATAAAACCTAAACTCCTTTCCATCAGTAATTACTCAGCAAACAATTACATTTTATTAATATAAATAACTAACTATCAAACTTAAACATGTCTTAAATTTATAAATTAACAATAAAAATTAACTTTAAAGTTAACTTAATTAATTTTTTTAAATTCAATTCTTATCCATTAAACTACTTGTTCTAATTCCCTCCTAAAATATAAAATTTGATTATACTTTTAAAAATATAAAAAATACATAAAAAAAGTTAAGAATAATTTTTTTTCAAAATATATTACATTGGAAAAAATTAAAATAATATATGCTAATAATAATAATTAATTAATTGAAATAGTAAAAATACTTAATTAATATACTAATTATTAAATTTAAAACAACATCTTAATTAATATACTAATTATTTTATACCTTAATTAAAAATACTTAATTATATTATATTTAAATTAAAATATTTAATTATATCTTAATTAATAATACCTTATTAACATCTTCTTAGGTGTTGTTTGTTTGAGCTTAATGAACATCTGATAGGGGGTTTGGTGTAAGTTATTCAGACAATTTAGAAATTACATTGTTTGGTAATTTTTCTCTTTTAGATCTGAAAGCAGCTTAATAGGTCTTAACTATTCAGCTTTAACTACGTCTGAAACTATTTTGGACAATTTTATCCCTTTAACAAATATTTAAATTTCTTACTTTTTTTTCTTTGTACATTTAATTTAATAACATTTAAAATAAATTATATGTCACTTTTTATATATAATATTTTTGAGTTCTTATGCATAA
>JAOTQG010111337.1:0-22397 GCA_025631175.1 Iris virginica
GGGGAGGGGAGGGGCGGGGCAGGGGCGGGGCAGGGCGGGAGGAGGAGGGGGAGAAAGGCGAGTGATTTTCCGGCCGGTGACAGTGGTGAGTATGTATGACTCAGTATGGATCCCTTAGTAGAATAGAACAAAGGGCTGGTCAAGGTCAACAAATATTAGTACCACATGCATCAGCAAATTTGTTAAACCAAACCTACCTCCCATATTATTCTTTTCATATTTTTCAGCCGCCCCATATATCCTCCTGGGCTTCTACTAAATGCCAAACTCAAAACCAAAACAAAAAATAAAATGCCCTTTTTTTCTACTAGGTACAAGCCCTCTAAGCTTGTGCAATGAAAGCTCAGTTTAGTTCTTCCTTTTTCTTTTTTCTTTGGGGGGAGAAGGGGGGTTGACAAAACCCAATTTAGTGAAGATTTTTTCACTTGCTCCCTTCATTTTTTTTTTTAATTGTTCACTTTCTTTCTTTTTATGTAAGAGTTTTATGTTGCTAAAGAAAGGAAACTAAGAAGGGGATGGCAAGGTCTTTCCTTGAAGTTGGGGGTTTGACCATCTACGGGTCAACCTATGGAGCCGGTCACCGATGGTTAGTAGGATCCTATCTTATTACGAGAGGTATGACAAGACATTTGGACTTTGGTCAATGGAGCAATTTTATTTTATTTTTATATTAGAATAATCAAAAAATGAATTAAGAATTCAGATTCTAGGAGGAATGTTTTTATGCGGTGGTAACAATTTAATAACTATCTTTGTAGTTCCAAATCATTCGGACCTTTCAATTTTGAGCTACTTTTGATTCTGCAAAATTTTGTTCATTAATTACTTCTTATTAATAATAAAAACTACTTCTTCAATTGAAAAAAAGAAAAGGGGCAAATCTCCTCCATTCAGTTCGCTTTCGCCAAACTTTCTGTCGGGGGGAACTTCCTCAAATGGCTGAGAGGTATGTCTATGCCTCCTTAGCAAGTCTCACTTTTGATTCTGCAAAATTTTGTTCATTAATTACTCCGGGGTCTAGCGAGCCTTCCTAGTCGCGTGCAGCCTACCTGCTGAAGACTCTAACGTAAGTAAGTCAGTGCCCTCCATTTCATTGGAAATGAAAGCAGAATTCGAAAGGATTAAAACACATGTTCAATCTTTTTTTAGCGATTTCCCCAGAGATTTTTATCATTAATGCTACCTTCATTTCCTACTGTCATTAGATCTCGAAGCCGGGCATCCTGAGAAGTGCGAGCCTACCTCTTAAGGATAAGAAGTCTATTAAGAGCATTTCCTGTTGGTTAAAGCTGGTTAACTGGGTTCAATAGGAACAATTGAAAAGGTCTTATCAATAAAATTTCCATTTATTCGGGGAGTTACGAAGGAAGCTTCGAGCTCATATTGGTCATGAAATTTGGCTCTATTAGGAACTATACATTTTCTTCTGATAGGGATTGAGCTCAACCGAACATTAGGCACGTTTTTTGAAACATTTTCGATCGTTTTGGTAGGGGCCTGGAGACTTTTTGGTTCATCATGGAAGATCCAGACTTCCCAAGTCGGTTGCAAGACTAGCCCACCGATCAAAGTCAAAGCAGGCAGACCAAAGAGATAAATCGAATTGGCCTTCGCCCCATACTTCAATAGTCTCTCAGTAGTCTCAATGCACCGACTTCATAATTAAACCTGTCAAATTGCTCGTAGCATTGGGCCCGATAAACCCCAATTTATTGCTTCCTCTTTGCCAATCGCGCTAACCAATCTTTCGCGCGTCCTCCTCACACCCCTCACACCCCTGAAGAACGTTTCCCAGTGATTTTTTGGAAAAGCATAGGTGAATGGGAAAGAGCGATAACCGGTACACCAGGGTGCGTCCTTCCCGGTCCTCTCACTGAGCTCTCTGCTTATCTTCTTGCGGATAGATCACCCCAATTTAGGTTTCATTGTACATCCCAACAGGGCAATCTGTCTTTTCATAGCTATCGCTCCAGGAGGATGTGGGTGAGGGTTGTGGGATTTGCGGCGATCCGTTGGAAGGGGCCTTTTCCTCCTTAAATCCTCGCGCATCTATTTATGCGAATTGTAGGGTAACCAAAAAACTGTTTTGCTAATGAAGGATTCGATCGAACCGCACTGCTTCGTATACGTCAGACGCTTTTGCTGAGCGCATTTTTTCTTTAGCCAAAGACTCTCTTTGTTCCCCCTTTTGGGTGGGGAAGTTAGCTCGAATGACCTGGATGGCACCTCGGGTTTCTCGCCTCAAACCTTAATGGAAGAGATGGCTAGTTAGGAGAGAAGTCACCTTTGGATTCTTAAGTAGGGGGGGGCAGGGAGGAAAGCACGATACGATATAGTAGACATTCTCGAAAAGCATTTCGGGCTTGATTTACTTTTCTCAAATTAGCTTTCGCTATTTCAAGAGTATCAATTTTACTAATTATTTAGTAATTCCTTTTGTCTTCCAAATCATTCGGCTCTTCCAAATCTTCTAAGATATTAATAGGTAAAAGGATTGGAGTTGGAGGAGTATGGGACAAAAATAAATCCACGATCAAAGAAAGACGGATCAGTCCTTCTAGTCACTTCCATGGGCATCCTTCGAAGTCTGACTGCTATATTATTCGCGAGACCGAAGCCCCGACCTTACGCATCACTTTGATTGTATTTGTTTATATTTACGGCCTTTACGCTACTACTACTGTGACCCGATCTAATTAGACGTTAAAAATAGATTAGTGCCTGAATCCGGGTAAGGGCTTATCCAAGATAGAAATTCCAATAGGAAAGTAGACCTCAATTCCCTAATGCGTCCTTCGATCGAGCGATTTCGCCCATCTTAATTATAGCATTGCAAACGAATCTCTGAGCCCTTTTTGCACAAAGCATCAATCGACGTTTCAGTTCGGGTGTGAATGTGCCTTTCCTTAGGACGCTGCTTCATTCTAAGATGTAGGGAATTCTACTCATCTGATTCTGCCTGCTCAGTTACGGTACCGTAGACAGTCAAGTGAAATCCAATACGAATGCAACAGATAGACTAATAAGAATAAGGGGTGTAATGACGAGACCAAATCGACTCGAAGGAACTGGGTAATTCCACAAAAGAAACATTTTGAGGGGGGGGGGGGGTTGACAAAACCCAATTTAGTGAAGATTAATAGTTTTCACTTGCTCCCTTCATTTTTTTTAATTGTTCACTTTCTTTCTTTTTATGTAAGAGTTTTATGTTGCTTTCGAAACATTTAAAAGGGTACAATGGAAATAATATTGAAGGTTTAAAAAGATAAATCATACAAATGATGTCGCAACCAAACAGTTGCCAACAATATAATTGTCTGCATAAATTTACATCAAAACTGAACATTCTAGAATGCGTTCAAATATCACAAAAAAGTACTTTTTGCGGGATTCATCAGTCACGTTGGGAATGTTCTATATACCATTGCTGCCCCATGAAAATAGTTCGTTCCAAACACCGGCAGACTGCAGGTGCAGCCAATGATTATAATGTTCCGAAAAAAATATATGATTCGTTTTTGGTGCGAAGGGAGTATTAGTTCTTTGAATGAACAAATTGCAAAATAACTGGTAAATGGAAATGCCCTGATCAAAACTTGTTTCTGACATTCAATCTACTTGTGAAGCTAAAAGTTGGAGAAACTCAGAAAAACTGATAACTCATTTACCCTGTTCTCTTATAATCAACAGCATTCGACAAAAATCAAATTAGTCACAACAACATGATGATTTTCATTAAACTCTGAAGTACAGCAATGTGCTTCAACCCAGAAAAAATATAAGGTTGGTTTACACTACCTAGAGCGTACATAAATACTACTACAGTTATGCAGGAGCTGGCAGAGGCTGGAGAGCTTTGAGAGGATTCATGATAACACCATCTATTAGCCCGTACTCTTTCGCTTCTTTAGCACTCATGAAGTAATCACGGTCAGTGTCTCGATAAATCTTATCCAGGCTTTGATCACAGTGGTACGCCAGATATGCACTCAAGTTGGCCTTGTGATGCAGGATTTCATTAACCTGTGAACAAATATTAGGAACATTAGCAGCACATTCTGAAAACACACTTAGGATAGAGTTTCCTATTTCAGAGTCCTTCAGCTAAAGTGAACTTGCCGGGGAAGAATTTTTTTTAGCAATAAATGAAAAAGTTGTTTTTAAAACTAGCTGCAATTATTCTACTCCCTCCGCTTGTTTACATACACCACCTGCCCTGTTTTCTACGTCTCAAAGTGTTTGGCCACTTCAAATTACAATCATCATTAATTACTTATTTTCTAATTATATCCTCGGGGAATTTTCTCCACCCTTCCTATCCTTACCCTGAAAAGGCAGGGTCACAAACTATAAAATGTATTTACAAGGCAAACCAACATTAATCAAGAAATAAGATTAATCTAAAAGGGTGCAAGGAAAAGAACATTGAAAATATATGCATTAATTAAAAATCCTTAAACTAAGAGCCTTTGACTTGTCACCAACATAAATGAGATGAGCGAGTAATTAGATCACTTTCTAACAGCAACTATACGATAAATAAGCTGGAAGAAAAAAATTGATGCAAACAATTGCGAAAACTTTTGCGGCTAAACAGAAAACAAATATTAGAAAGAATTAAATTCTCCTACAATAAAACATAAATAACAAGAAACTGGTGTGAAAAACTAGAAAACATACCTGAATGTCAAGGTCGGTCTGTTGACCTTGACATCCACCAAGAGGCTGATGGATCATTATCCTGGAGTTTGGAAGGCTGTATCTTTTTCCTTCAATTATCAAAGAGGGAAGAACGGAAGCAAAGGACTTGAGAATTCAAAAGAAGCAAACAGAAGAACTTTAAAATACATCTAATCAAACTCAAATTTTGTACCTTTGGTGCCAGCACTCAGCAAGAAAGCTCCCATGCTGTAATGGAAGTGAAACGGCATATACATCAGCAAAGATGATGTTTACTTATTCTATCATGAGTATTATAACGAAAAGCTAACAATCTGATTGACTGCTAGAAATACATTGAAGCAAGTAGCCAAACATGTGAACAGCTAAAGAATTTTTTTAATTAATCTGCCATTGATGTCAGTCAGTCAACAGTCCATCAGCTATTAGGATCAAACACAAGCACAATCAACTTCAGCCAGAGAATATTGTAACCAAATATCGATAACATGCATGAGAGTTTTGGTGGTGGCAGTGTGCCAGTATACTTTTTCTCGTTGAAACTGTTCAACATTATTGAGCATCTCATAAGTGCAGTATGAAACAATGAAGAATTACTGAAATATATGGACTATATGCCATTCACAATTTTTTCTCAATATTTAGGAATCAGAATCTGATCTGACCAGCCCAAATGACCATATTAGATTAAATTTACCCATTATTTTTCTCGTTGAAACTGTTCAACATTACTGAGCATCTCATAAGTGCAGTATGAAACAATGAAGAATTACTGAAATATATGGACTATATGCCATTCACAATTTTTTCTCAATATTTAGGAATCAGAATCTGATCTGACCAGCCCAAATGACCATATTAGATTAAATTTACCCATTATTCCAATAAAATACGCTGAGTACCTCCAATACATTCAGCCCCAACCATTCTCATCACCACAATCACATATTCTTTTAGTATGTTGGCCCTCCAGCATTCGGTTTGGTCATAGTTTATAACAGAAAGCAAAATTGTTTACCAGGAGCAACAAAACCAATGTCATCGTGAAGTGTAAACAGTTTAGATGAATGCATGAACATATTAATTTATCCCACATTCCAGATTCTCCGTATACATGTTTAAAAGCAATACAGTTGAGAGAATTATTTTTGTTATTTTAAGTTAAACTAACAACCTACGTGGTTACTAAGAAAATTTAAACAAGGGCACCAAAGACAAAAAATTTCTCAGCAAACACCACTCAAGCTGAGGAAAAAAAGATCAGTTTTGGTCTAATAAGCAGTTACTCCACCTTCTCATCTACGCTCATTACCCAGAATGAACACAGCTAAGAAGTTCTGCAATCCCCGGGGTAAGTTGATTTAATTTGACTGTGATATCTGGGGTAAACTGACTCCTAAGTTGATAGTGTGTAAAAGAGGTTTCAATCATGTGTACAAAGAGGAGGGAAGTGACAGCCCATTCCCATCTCAAATTTCCAATGGCCAAACACTCTCCAAGGTGGTTGAGGCATCCCTCGATGGGGTGTACTGTACTACCAAGCATGAGTTGAGTCCCTCGTGCAATACATTTCTATGGAGAACGTTTTCTCAGGGAGGAGGATCATTTGGGTCACCGAGTGACCGCAGAACATATGTCAAGGTCACATAGAAGCGAAGTGGAGGTCTCATTCCACATACGTCTGCCTGCACGTGGATGCTCACTTTGAATTGCTGACATTATGGAGCAGTTTGCAACACAAGAGATCAAAGTATGCAGCACGACTCACTCTAAAGTAAACTTGGTTTGTACATATGTGGGTTGCTCCAATTTAACTAGACAGTAGGAAATTTGAGGCTAAGGTGATTTTTGGTGTTTCCCACTAGGCCATGTATAAAATAGGCCCGTCTAAAATGGAAACTTTACAAAGATGTCTAATATGAAGGATTAAGCTGGAATTTCCAAGTACTTCGAAAGACATGGTGAAAATTCATTGATTAAGATCATCTGATTTTCTTTTTAAAAAAATTGTTTATTTTTAAATTTTGGGGTGGGGTGCCAAGAGCACATGTCATCACACAAACTAAGGGCACGGGCTTATAATCCTTAATGGAATACAGTTTTCCTCAAAGTTTATTAATAAAATCGAAATTGTCGATAAAAAGAGGAAACCTGAATCAATGAATCTCTTACCTCGCCGCAAGCCCCACACATACAGTAGATATATCAGGTCGGATGTGCTTCATTGTGTCAAATATGGCCATACCTAAGGAGCAAACATAAGTAAACATGAAATTAAAACTAAGAAATTATCAGCATATACAATGAAAAATGCGTCGGGACATAACTACATGATCATGGAAAAAGACAGAAAAATACCAGCTGTAACTGATCCTCCAGGAGAGTTCACATACATCACTATATCCTGCCCAATATCAGGAAATTTATGACGTTATACATCCATAATAACATTAATCATTTATTAGAATTTCAATCAAAATAAATGTGGGTAATGCTGTACAAAGCTAATAAAGCTAGGAATAGCCATAAGCACAAGTAGTCCAAGATGCAAGTCAATTAGGTAGTCATATTATTGTTAGACATTCTCATTTTCACGGGATTTAAGTAACATCTTAAAAGAAATTATAAGCCAACATTATCGATGATCTTCAAACTTACTGCACATAAATAAAGAAGTTGGCTGTCGTTATTTTCACTGATGGTTACATATGTCTTAAATTTGTGACTAGGGCGTCTGAGTGGAATGAATGGCACATGCATGAAACAAGAAATTCAAGTTAGCTAGATGAGTTAAGGTACATTGGATATACAGCTGGCTCTAACATTCAGTGCATAGCATATAACGTACCATACTTATTGATCAGAGAGATGCAAGTGCATCATAAAAAGCCACCCCGACCTATATTTCCATACACCATAAGACAGCAGTCCTTTCTCATGATAAATTACCTAATACGGTATGAACATTGAAGATGAATTATGAAGAAGCATAGACTGAAAGCCACTGCTTCAACATAGAAAACCTAGGTGCCAATATCACAATAACACATGGATCACAAATGAATTGAGCAGGAGTCTAGAGTACAAGCAACTAATTTTCAAAAAAAAAAAAAAAAGAAAGAAACTGACATATGAATATCTATGTTATATATATTCCCAAGATGAAATAAGAAAGGCGGCGCGTAAACTTGAGATTTCTCGAAATATGTAACCATCAGTGAAACTCGAAATAAGAGTATAAATTGATCCTTACCTTGGTAGGATCAACAGCATCAAGATAGAGAAGCTGAGCAACTATTGTGTTGGCCATATCATCTTCAACAGCACCACCACAACGTATTATTCTCTGAAGTAAATTTGAAAACGTACATAAATAACCAAATAGAAATTGAAACTAAAACAAAAAATGAACTCCAATGACCTTGAAACAAGTGTAAGTGTAATAAGTATTACATATTGAAAGAGCTGACTGATAACACTCGAAAAACGCTCTTGCATCATGGGAGGTGGCCCTTCCCCTGCATATACCGGAAGGTAGGGCGATGATGGAACAAGTAAATCATCCCTAACAATTAGGACATACATATACAAATAAGTAAGCTAATGATTTAACAAAATAAAAATAACAAATTCAACAACATAAGAAAAGAAAAAATACGCACCTAATTGACCAAATACCCTGCCTTGAACTCTTTTCCGGCGCCAAAAAGTCATTCATATATGCAGCTCTCACAGAACGACTTCTAGAATTCTTCAATTTTCTCACTTTGCTGCAGAAAGGATACAGCTGTAAATTTTCCGCGCATTTTCTTAATCCTTTTTGTTCTAAAAACAACGTAATGAAAGCATTTACCTGGAAGTAAGGGGGAGGAGTGGGAGAGAAAGACTTTTGAGGTCGGAATTGGAAGAGCTAGGGTTTACGAGGGAGTTGAACCGGAGAGACGAGAAACAAGCTTGCGCCGCCATCGCCGGAGACTGAAATTCGGAGGAAGGGGGCTTAAATGTAAGAATCTTGGCTGCTTTATCCCCTTTTTTATTCACGGGAACGGGACGGCGACGGGGAAGGTCACTCTCTGGTTTATCTCTTCGTTTTTGCGTCAGTGTTTGAGCCACCGTAGCGTAGCTGGGCGTTTAAGTTTAGACCCGACCCGGATCCACACTCCGGTTAAGGCCTATGGAGTCTTTAGTCTTATCTATATATGTATAATACTACTGAGGTAATAAAAAAAAAATCATTTCAATTTTTTATTTAAGAGTGTGTATAAAATTATATGTGTGTTGTTATATGTGGATAACAGATAAAATATGAAGAGTGAGTGTAAGATTATACTAGAATTATGTGCTACGAATGAAAGTGAATGTGTGACGTTTTACGTGGATGAAAGATAAGGTATAGAGAGTATGTGTAAGGTTGTATTTTAGAATTGTATGTTGTATATGGACGGAGAGAATGTATTAAAAAGCGTGTATTTTTTAAATAATTTTAGTTAATTGATTTATATTTTTCAAATTACTAAATATAATCATTTTTATTTATTAATTTGCATATTAAGTATTTTAAATATAATATAATCTAATAATTAAAAATTTTCTCACTCCATACCCAAAGACGGGGACAATTTTTAATAATAATATACTCCATTCACGTTTAAGTCTGTAAATTGTATATTTTGGAATGGAGTTCGAATCTTTTAGCTCATTTACTGTTTTATTTTTTAAAACTTTTATAATTCTAAAATTTTTAATTCTAAAGTTTAGAATGTGTGTCAATTTTTTTATAAAAAAAATTTAAGATGAAAAGTGAGACATCAAATGAAACAAAAAATCTATTAATTTCTTGATAAGAATTATACTCAAAAATTAAAATTTCTTTTTGATAGGAACACACCATTCATAGTATAGTATAAAATGTGTGATTCATTTGGCAATCAAATAGTGTGATAAATTCACAATCATTAAATTGAAATAGTATGTATTAATCATCGACTTTTTTTTTTTTCTTCTTCATATTTTCCAATATGCACCACGCATTCACGAGCTCAAAAATTGATATTTGATAGTACTATAATATGAGTATTGGTCAAGTATTTTAATTTGATATAACAGCAACATGTTTCGAGTACGAGTTGCAAAAATTTGCAAGATTAATTGTGCATTGTATTTGTACCCTCTCATTCTATGTAAAATCAATTGCTATTATTATTACATATTAAACGAATGGAAACCTTCAACAGTTTGTATACTATTATCCGAACAAATGAACGCTAAACATGTTTTTACTTCCATCTTATCTCTCTCTCTCTCTCTCTCTCTCTCTCTCTCTCTCTCTCTCTCTCTCTCTCAAGAGATCATCTCCATCTGCACTGGATATTAGCAACTGCATCTACTCCAAAGCGGCACGAGGAATCTTCAAACCATATAATATTCATGGCAAGCAGATTGTGGTCGGCTGATTTACCGCATTTGGCAAAATTGTCATTCCACCACCAGAATGATACATCATGTAAGAAAAATCTTCTCCGTAGCAACAGTTAAGAAATTTGATTACACAATGCTCGACATCTTCGGGTCGGGTCGGGTCGGGTTGGGTTGGGTTGGGTTGGGTTGGGGGTTTGGGCAGGGAGGAGATCATTCCTGAAGACCACAGCTCCAAAGAGTTTCAAGAGGACATGGGAAAGGGGTAAGGGCATGTAGGTAGGTGTTTACCCATGGTCTCAGCCTAGAAACCTTACTCCACAAATCAAACAAAAGATTTTCTCTTCAAGAGAGGAGAATAAAACAATGAGGTTCTCAACACCATGAGATGCAACTTCATCTCATCAGCATAACTAAACCTTTGTACAATACACTGTATTAGCAACAGCAACAGCAACAGATCTACCCCGCCTCAATTGTTAGTTACTACTCAAGCCTTTACCGGAAAACCTTGTGCGCATGAACAATAGAGAGGAACGAAAAACATTTTAAGCAACTACAAATAACCAGGGCTGTAATGGCCGACCTACAGACAGTTCGAGCTCGAGCTTGACTTGATTCTTGAATGAGCTAATAACAAAATCAAATATTCCCTATATCGTACCAAAAACATACAGAATGTGCTCCAGTAATTCACATTTCCAAGATTTACAAGCCTTGCTAACTCAGGCTCCGACTAAAATCATGTTCATACCCAACTCCAACCCAACCCAAGTCAAGCATTAGCAAGCCAAGCCCATTGGGTTTAGTAAAAATCCCTAGAATCATATATGACACTCGGAGTGTATTACCGAGCTGAGGCCACTCAGTTTAGTAAAAACCATTGAATCATACCGGGCACTTGGAGCACTTAAACAAGTTATGATCTTCCAGAAATAAAATTAACTAACCACTCCCAAGATTAAGGACGTGAAAAGAAAAATGACGCCAATACAGAGTGAAAGGCGTAACAAATAACATAATTGCTGATAAAAGAATTGAATTATTAATCAACAAAAATATGCTTTGTCCCCAACCAGGGCTGCCACCTTCTGAACTTCAACTATCCATGATAACAGCCCAGAAAGGGCAGAAGGCATGGTCAAAATGAGGAAAAGAAAAAAAGGGGGGAAAACAAAACTGTGTATGTAAATGTTTCAAAGAGCCAGCAAGCTCCAAATTCCTACCAGTTCTTACTACTACTTATACACTGTCATATAGGACCAATCTGTTCCTTCACACTAACATCTAACCTAAAATAAATGAGCAGGAATACCTGCATGCAATTGAGCGATATAAGCTGATAATCACCCTATCATGCATTTTCAGCCACCATCTTTTCATGAATTGCCTTGTAGCACTGGAGACTGCAAAGAGGTTGGTTTGTCTTGGAATCTCGATACCTGTAGGGATTGTTACAAGATGGGCCAGCACACTTTTCCCTTGGGGGAGGGTAACTGTAAAATCAACATCAATAAGTACACAAGTTATCAGCAAATTGGTAAACAGGAAGAAACTCTCACACACACATTATGACCAAGAATATCGTGAAAAGTAAACTTCTTCCATTTTTGTTCATCAGTCAGATGGAAAATTATATTAAGCATATTTCTTTTAAAATGCCTTGCAAAATAGAATTGGACCAATTGGTTATAAGAGAACTAACTAGACAAGAAAGGAATTCCTACCCAGAAGGTTTGGGGTCAAAAATTGAAGGCAGGCCCTCTGCAAATGTAACAACAGTCCCAGTGGGACCCATCACCGTCCGAACAGTACCTGGTGCAAGCGTCTGTGCATTGGCAGCCCTTTCCTGTAATATACAACAATGTCAATTTTCCTTAGGTGGTCTCTCTCTTACTTATAAACTGAAACATTACCAAAACCATTTTTAAAAAATAACAGAAATCATAACATGCATCCAATGGGAGCCTAAACAACTTCATCAGAGAGTTAGACTGACATAGTCTACAGGCATTTGACAGAATACCTGAGCCAAATCTTCCTGGCGCTTCTTCAATTTATCTTCTCGCTTCTTTCTACTTGAATCTTGACCAAGTATCTTCCTGATAGCTTCAGCCTACATGTTTAAAGGTATAACATTTCCCTCCACATTAGAAAACTTAAATCATGGCAGATGATTGATTAATGTAAAAGATTTAACAATAAATAAATAGATATTCAAAACACCTCCAATTCTCGAGCTGCCTTCTCGTTTTGTATTCTGCGTCTCTCAGCAGCCTCGGCTTTCTTGAGTTGCTGCTCCACTTCTGTTAGCTTCTCTTTTTGTTCTGTTTATAGAAAATTCCAATGGCCTGATTAAGATCAATTCCTTGAATAAATAAAAAATTCGAGTACAGAAATGTGAAATTCGCACTCACTTCGAGGAGGGGCCGGGGGCAAACCATTTGGAAATTCAATCTGACTCCCACCAGTTACAGAAGACAGATCCCCCCTAAGGGCTCGTTGCCGAGATGTGAGAGTTGTTTCCCTTTTGTTCTCTGTGGGTGAATCCGGAGAATCCTTCCTTGATTTCCTCTTGGATTTTGTCTCCATTTCATGTTCGGAAAGCGCCTCTTCCTCCTCCTCGTAATCTGTATCCAAAGATAAACTCTCAGATTAGGATTTTTTAAGATCATTAATCAACCTTAAAGGGTCCAAATCTTCCTTAGAAACACAAGAAAGGCTTCGATGTTTCTTACTTGGTTCTTCCTCGAAATCCCTATATGCAGAAACTTTAGATGTTTTAAGCTTCTCCAGATACCGGATCTCATCGTCATCCTCGTCATCAAACTCCCCATCCAAAACACGCTTTTTGGGCACCCTCTTGCTCTTGCGAACCCGCTCCTTCTCTCCTTGCTTCAGGGAGGAAATCCTTTCGGGCATCTTTTCAATCAAAGGACTCTGTCTCCCAAGACTAAAACCGCCTCTCGAGAAATCCTTCCAAGGGATTCCTTGTAGGCCAGTCCTTTTACTCAGAAGGGGAGAATTGTCTTCATCAGAATTGTCCTGAAATATTAATTATAAAAATGCTTAAAAAGTAAGATTATGCAAATCCAATAGTTTATATAAATAGCAACGAGATTTTAATGAAATCAGCAAATATTAATACAAAGATTCCCGAGCCATAAAAGCCGCTCAACGAGTTAATATCTATGTCTAATAAAAAGATGCCACTATTTTAAAATTAATATCACAACCAAAGAGTAATCCTAACAGACATGCAAGTATTTTAAACATGCCAACCAAATTCAAGCAATTTGCATCTTAAATTTATTTGAAATTCCAATTATTGGTTCAATAATTGTATCCTTATGGTAATAAGGCTGAGTTGAGTATCCTTATCACTTATGGTCCGTTTTGCGGATAGTGAAACGACATTGTTTGCATACTAGAAAGGAAAACCTCAACTTCAACTAGCGTCAAACTTGCTCTCCAGCGATTGGACCAAATAACAAAGAACTATCACAACCTAGTCGTGTCCGCCAAACTTTAAAAAGGAAGAGGGTAGTTGCAGCCGATTTTAATTAATGTAGTTTCACAAACTAAAACAGCCATCAATAAGTACACTTGACTTGAATTAAACAGCTTAAAGCAGGAAACGAATTTACTCATTACCTAACCTAAGGAAAAGGAACTAACCTGTAAAATCAGCTTTGGCCGTGGTCGTTGGGCATATGAAGATTGTGTGCTCTTTGAAGAAGATCCACTAACTGCTGCACCAAGTGAACTGGACTTTGCTTGAATTGTCCTTGTAGTTGTAGCACCACCAACCTTAAGCTTAAGTTTCTTTACTTTGATTCCATTTCCACCTTCCCCTCCAATAGTGCCATGGCTACCAGACTGCTTCTGGGTCAACCCATTCTGCCCACGTTCACTCTTATCTTCCAACCCTCCAATATTATGCAATGCACTATATCCTCTATCCTCCTTTATAATCCTTCTATGGAGGGATTCACCTTCAGTTCCGGTGGTAGCTGAGGAGCTCCTCAAAGCACATTGATTAAGGTTGAACAATTTTCTCTTAGGGTTAGCATCAATACCATTTTCATCACTAGAAACCTTAAGCGCATCCTCTGAAGGTGGCGTTTGTGATGAGGGGGAATGGTTGAGAGTTTCCGGGACAGCTTGTGACTCGGGTTTAGGCCTGCGAGAAGTTTGGGTCCTTTTCCTGCGCACAGCATTTCCAATACCTTCAAACCTGGGACTGCCAAGCTCATCCATCGTAATCAATCCCTTAGGAGCTAGTTATCAGATATCGAAGGGAGAGAAGGCATCAACTGCACACGATGCAGCAAGGTCACAAAAAACTGCAAAATTACTTGGTAAGTGCAAGCATCTACATTCGACAACATCTTGAGAAGTAAGCTCAATCTAGCACACGGTCATGGCTGAATATTCATGAGCATAACAGGCCGAAATAAGAAAATCATTTCATGAAGTGGCAATGTATGTAGCAGTTAACATGTAAAATGAAACCAGACATAAAAACAGATGCTACCAAATCTAACTTAAACATAAAATAATGAAGTGAATTACAGTGAGGCATAAAATTGAACACAAAGTCACTAAAACAAACCCGCCAATTAAGCATCGTCATTACATGAATGCATCAATTAAGGAACAGATTCAATGCTTAAAAATCAGAACTTTATCTTAAACCAAGTACAAGCAGTCCGGAAAAAGATGAACAGAAAATCAGATAAGAATAAAAAAAATTCGCCAAAACTGAATCATAAGACTTCCAGGAAAGGGAAAAACAGATGTCCAATAAAGGGTCATGCGAATGAAAATGGGAAAGATGAATCCAAATCAAACAAACCCAAAAAAACAAATCACAAACTTGTAAAAACACACACATTCACCGATCACACAGTTAATCTGTACCCCAGATTATAAAAAATAAAAGGAGCTAAAATTCAATCAACCCTACCCACATTCATATCCCCACCAAGAAATCACGAATTAAACGAGGAACAAGAGATTAAGGAATTACCCAGTTGAGGAATCGCAATTGATGGAAAAGGGTCGCTGAAAACCGAAGTCGAAACCCTTTTGAGAGAGGGAAAAAAAGAGGCCAGAGAGAGAGAGAGGTATAATTGAGGGTGCAAAACGGGTCTGATTGATAAGATAGATATAGACAGACAGATAGATAGATATAGAAAGAAAATGAAAAGGGAGAGAGAGGGGAAGGAAGTAAGGTTTGGGATTAGGGTTGGGAATAGGAATAGTAATAAGAGGAAGGAGAGTATAGTAGTGGTGATACTAGTAGTAGTATTCGTAATCTTCCCCATGTTTTTAATTTCTCGCTCAAGCCCTCCTGTGATTTTTTTGTTTTGTTGGGTTTGGACTCAACTCGGTCACCCCTGACTCGGTTTAATCCAAAGCTCTCTCCCTCTCTCTCTTCTCTTTCTTCTTTTCTCTCTCTCTAGAGTTCCTCTCTCTCCCTATCTCTTCTTCTTTTATTTTCCCTCCTCTCCTGCAAGTGTATGCGCACCTTAAGACACTGCGCACCTACAAGCGCTTGTTAGAACCTGTCACTCCTCTTCTTTCACCTACACGTGTGAAGTTCCATTTAAGGTATTCCATGGGACTATGGGTGCCCCTCCTACTTTCCAGTTTGTTAAATTCTCGCTTCTCTCTTTAAGAGGAGTAATTTTAACACCTGTGATTCTTGTATTGTACAATAGTACTACAATACATCATATTCACTATATTGTGTAAATTAGAATACCTTCAAATTACTATTTTCTGTAGATTTGTCTTTAAACATTTTTTTGTAACTACATTAGGACAATAACTAGTTTAATGTATATTTCATTTTGATCTAATCATATTTCATATTCCACGAGGATGGAAATGCGAGTCTTAATTTTTTATTGATTATATTCTGATCAAAAATTAACAATTATAGGTCTATAAAGTCATACTATAATGACATATACTTTTATCGAATGTTTGGATAACAAGTTGTTGGTAGAGAGGTTTGTTGTATCTTAATTGACAAGTTAATTTGAAATATATAGTAGAACTTACATTCCATCGAAGTCGAGCAGTCTCAATTTTACTACAGAATTTACGAATAAATGCTGGGTTGAGCTACCTCAAATTTTTGTTTGAGACCTTATTCGGATATATATATATATATATATATATAGGTTTTATATAACATATCTACGGTCATATCCTTGCAAATGGTTAATGCTATTCAATTTACAAATGTCTTTTTACACAATGGCGTTTTGTGACAGTTTGACAAAGCTAATTAATTAGATATAGATTGTTGATCAAGGAGACGATGAATACTACATGCATGCTCTTCATCCATGAGCAGTTATTTGTCCTTATGACTCAATAGTCTATAATGTACAAACTTCATTAGGTAATGTAATAGTAAGTGTTATAAATATGTCGGCGAATGCGTGTTTAAATGGTCAAAAAGACTATAAATATTACCTAAAGTACGATCATTTATATTCATTACTTGATCGAGTTGAATCGATGATTTTGTAGTCATTACACTTTTAAAAAATTATAATTATCCTTTTGAATGAATTATTTATAATTTAAAAATTAAAGATCATCTATAACTTTACCCGATAAAATTTAAGACTATTAACTTTGATACATTTTTGAAGACAATTATCATACTGAGAGCAATTAATTAATTCTAGAAAAGAAAATAAGATAATTATAAAGATAGCTTAAAGATTATGAACATTACCAATAAATAAATTTATACAAACCTACCATGTCCATCATGTAATCATGTTCATTAGTCATAATTAAAGAACTAGGACGTCAAATATAAGGAGACATGCTATCTTAACAGTAAGGATCAACCGTATTTTTAACCGCATGCAATACAGAGTTATAATTTTATATTAAGTTACAATTCCACACTGCATGCGGTTGATCTGTACGATTTACAAAGTATTTTCCAATATAACTAGCCTATCTTCCATTGATATCTTGATGCTTTGGAAAAATTCAAACGGAAATCATGTAAGAAATAACATCTATTCTTAGAAGAGCAATGCTACGTACACCGCAGAATCAACCGCATTGCGGACTTGTACGGTACAAGCCCGCAATGCATATCGGTTGATTCTGCGGTTGATTCTGCGGTATATTAAGCATTATTGTTC
The DNA here is from genome assembly GCA_025631175.1 of Iris virginica. NCBI lineage: Eukaryota > Viridiplantae > Streptophyta > Magnoliopsida > Asparagales > Iridaceae > Iris > Iris virginica. Next base: position 17,280 of record JAOTQG010111337.1, read on the forward strand.
TTAGAAAAGATTGCTTCATTGTTCCACATTTGCACCGAATCTCCTTCACTCCTAAGGAGGTTAATTTACTTTCATAGTTAAATGGAAAGATTTGAAACATAAGGGGGTCTTACGTTCCCTTGAATAAAACACGGTGTGGCTAGTGTTACTTATTTTCAAATTATACTACAATATTTATTACTTTTAGAAATAAAATTATTTTTTAAGAACGAACAAATAAGAAAATGTGGATAAATTTTTTGCATCATTTTAAAAACTCCAATTTTGAAAACTCGATATTTGACATTGCTCTAAATCTAAAATTTTAGGCAGCATGCATTTAATAATAAAGCAAAAATTGCTCAATACTCAATAGTGCTCTTAATAGATATCAGAATTTTTTGTCTTAAACAGTGTTTTATTTTCTATCATACGACTTTTAAAATGACACGTATCTTAAATTTTAAAATTTTAAATTTTAGGATCATCTTTTAAACGATTATGATGAAATTTAAAAAAAAAAACAAACAAACAATAGAACGTTATTTGGGACGGAAAATTCGAACTCTCCTAATAATGTATGTTTTTCTTTAATTTATCTTACACAACTTTCTTTAAATTTGGATAAACAAAGAAAACCTATAGATTTGTGCTTTTTGTAGGTAAGATCAGTCGATAAATCTCAAATTCCTGATCATCTGAAGCACTTTTCGTTATTTGTCTCTTCCATCATTTTTGAGAATACGGAGAGCGGGAGCTCCTAATGTTATGGTGCAATATTTTTTTTGGATAAGCAAAGGAAATAAGTAAAATTCTTAGAAATTCAAGGAAAGAAAATAATGACGCCCGTTTTGGGGGTTGGGGGGGAATTAAATCTTTTACCAGGATATTTCACAAAAGATGGTTGCAGTTCTAACTTTATATATATAAATAATTTAGACGTGAGATGTGAAATTTAATAATGATGTTGAAAATTCTGATTTGATTGGGGGTGAAAAAATAATGGCATCAGTGAAAGTCTCTGGCCTATATATAAATATTAGGGTTGTATTTGAATAGGTAGTTTATTAATTTAATTTTGGGTTTTTATAATAATTAAAGTAAAAAGTAAGATAGAGATAAATAAAATAATTGTGGGATCAACGTGAGAGAAAAAAATAAAAAACCAAAAAATATGAATAAAAACTACTCACGAGAATACAAATATATCATTTTTATGGGTTGTACATTTTTTGAATTAAATATAATATTTAAAACTCAAAAAAATGAAAATAATTGGTTAGATTTAAAAAACATAAAGAATTAAAAAATTAGGAGGGGGAATGTTTACAAAATTGAGAAAATATAGAAAGAATTAAGTCAAATATGAAAATAAAAAAAAAACTCAAAAAATTTTAAAACTTGGGAGAAAATGCGTAAAATAGAGTAATGATGTGATACATACGTCTCATATAGCTCATATAGGACTATAGGAGTGTACGTTCAAACCGTCCAAACTACTAATTGAACCAAATCGATGAGTTTGGTTTAACTTCGACCAACAGCAGTCGGTTAGGTTTTTGAAAAATTTCCAAATCATCCGATTCGGTTCATTTCGACACCTCAAACTAAATTAAACCAAACCGAACTGAACCGAACCGAACCGATATCAAATGTATATGTATATTTTCATATATACCCCTCATATTTTTTTATATATTTATATATATCCCTTTTAATTTTATTTATAAAATAAAATAATAATTATATGCAAAACTTTAACCTAACACTCGGTCACTCAATTCCCACCAAAAGAAAATTCTAAGCACTCGATCGCCACTTCTCCGTCGATCTTCGTTTTTCCTTCGATCGATGTCGAGTTGTTTGTCTTGGACTGTTATTTCTTTTTTCATGAACTTATAAATTTTAAAACTTTTAAGTTGTGTTGTGCTACGTATTACGTAAAACAAACTGCACTAGTGGCTGTTTTTGAATTTTAGTTGTAAATCTTAGGTGTTGTTTGTTTATTTTAAGTGCTTAATATATACTGAAGTCTAAAAATAAGTCTGAATGCGTCTGAAGAATTATGAGGCGGCATCTGAAAGCTGAAAGCTGAATCAGTAAAACTGTTTGGTTACTAAACTGAATGAATTATCTGAATGCTGTATTTTGTCCATTTTAACCCTATGATAAAGATTGTTTGTTGTTTATAAGTATTAAATAACGATATGAGCATATTTTCATTTTTAATAGAATGATTATAATGTAAATAAAAATTATAATAGATTTAATATTCATACTAAATTTATTATTGATTTAATTTATTATTTCATATAGTTACCTTTATTTTTAATTTTAATCTAATTTATTATTGAGACTATTATTTGGTATATATTTACTATGTTTTAAATTAAAAAAATAATTAAATAATTATTTGATCCTTGAACTATTTCTTAATTTTACGTTTAATCCTAGATTTTTTTTTTGGCTTTACGCTTGGTCCTGATACGCTTTACGAATAGTTATTTTTTCAATTTTTTAGTTCAAACTTAATAAAATCCCTATTATTGTGAGAACCCCGTTCTCGCGCCCTCTCTCGATCTTGAGACGAGTGAATGGTAACAAGTCCAAGGATATGTAAAATGACTTAAGTTACCATGTCGCCCTTCAAATGTCACCTCATAGTCATAGAAAGGCTTAGAGATGACATCATCATAGGATTTTGTTAAGGTGTTGATGTTTCTTTCTCACCAAAACTCATGTGAGAGGAATGATGATGGGAAAGATACAAGGATGGAAGTTGCATTTGGGTAGCAAGATCAAGCTTGAGACATGTCTCTTATGGGATGAAGGCTTCTTTTGAAGGAATCATTCATCCCAAAACTATGTCTACTCACTTTCACTTCAAGCATCATCCCCAAAGTTTATTGATAATATGAAAAGAGAAAGAGAAGAGAGGAGGAAATAAACAAGATAACTTTTAAAACAAAGATGGTATCTTCACTAGAGACCTAGTACAAGCATGAATATGGTCTAATACATCATTCAACATATAATCAAATGCATAGAAGAAGAGAGATATACAAGATGGTCTCTAGAATGAAGATTGTTTCTTCATTAGAGACCTAATACAAGTATGAGTATAGCCTATTACATTGCTTAATACATAATCAAATGCATAGAAGAAGAGAGATACATAAGATGGTCTCTAAAATGAAGATTGTTTCTTCACTAGAGACCTAATATATGTAGAAACATAGAAGGAAGAAGAGTAGATGAGAGAATAGAGAAGAAGAATAGATGAGAGAATAGAGAGATGTAGACCTACTCCAAGGTTAGAAGAGGTTGATGAGTTGAGGTCTTAGTTCATCATCTTTCTTAGAATATTAAGAGTGATTGTTGATGTGCTCTCCTTGTCTTTGATTTCTTTCAAGGAGAAAGAGAGGCTTTTAATGTGTGATTGTGGTGTAGAGTTTTGAGGATGGTCTCTAGGATGGAAGATTGTTTCTCCCTTAGAGACCTAAGCTAAGCTACTGAATTTTTTGCCTAGAGAAGGAGGAAGAGAAGAATGGAGAGAGGGGTTGAAGAGGGAGCCCCTTCAATTGTAGGGAGGGCCTCTTTATATAGACATTGCCAAGGGCAAGGATGCATCCACTTTTGCAATGGATGGCTAGGATTACTTCCAATCATCAACATAGGACATATTTTGATGAGAAAAGGTCCAAAATGCCCTCAACCACCCTAAATCCGAATTGAGGAAAATGGCCAGGATTCTCTCTAGAACTTGTGAGCCGGACCGGCCTACTTGGCGCCGGATCGGCCTCCTCGGCGCCAGACCGGCGCTCAGATGCTGTCGGTCCTCTCTATCCTTTTTGTCCCCTTTGTCATTTCCCACTATGATTTTGGCCAATCATTGGGTGCCAACCTTTGGGGTGCGTGTCCTGATGTCTCCTCAAGCCTAGGATGGTGCCAAAAATGTGTAGAGGTTGTTGGAAAATGTTTACATGTGATACCAAAATGTCATGTGAACCTAGACATGTCCAATGCAACATTTTCATGTGTGATATGCCATGGTGCTAGACTAACAAGTTATAAGTGTTAAATGACATGCAAGAAATGTAACATTCAATTTTCTAAGAACAAAATAAAATAAAAAGGGTACCAAAAATGAGTGTCTACAGAGCCCCTCGTCGACGGTACTCGCGCAGGTGCCGAGCAAGTATCGTCGATGATTCGACCGGACGACCATTTTTGGGATGCACGTAGCTGGACTACGGATTTTAATAATCATCGTGGACGGACCACGGAGACGCAAATAATGGGCGAGCCACGTAGCTGGACTACGAATTTTAATAATCATCGTGAACGGACCACGGAGACGCAAATAATGGGCGGGCCACGTAGATGGACTACGGATTTTAATAATCATCGTGAACGGACCACGGAGACGCAAATAATGGGCGGCCACGTAGCTGGACTACGGATTTTAATAGTCATCGTGGATGGACCACGGAGACGCAAATAATGGGCGGGCCACGTAACACTGGCTGAGGATGACGTGGTCGGACTAAGGTCTCAAACAAGCATAACTCATCGGGAACGGATCCCGGCTTGACAAAGATGAACATCTGAGGGGCGAAATCCATGACGGCGGACTCCTCGTGTCTTGAGGGTCCGACGTAGCGCGGCTACTAACATGTACTTGGGTGCGAGAGATTTGCAAATGCGCGCGTATGTACGCGAAAAGAGAATATGCTCATGAAAAAAATGACATAAGTTAAAAAGGATAAGGATATGATATTCTTTGCTTATTTTTGGGATGCACGTAGTTGGACTACGGATTTTAGTAATCATCGTGGGCGGACCACGGAGACGCAAATAATCGTCGGCGGGCCACATACTACTAGCTGAGGATGTCGCGGTCGGACTAAAGTCTCAGACAAGCACGACTCATCGGGAACGGATCCCGATTTGACAAAGATGAACATTTGAGGGTCGAAGTCCGTGATGGCTTCATATGCATTGTACACCTAGTGTGGTTGTAAAATGCAAATGTAGAACTATGTGTGCTTTTGAAGGATACGCTGCATCATGTTATCTTTGACAGTGGTTGCGCGATTCATCCTTCTTGAGTTGAGTGACCTCTTTTGTGCGAGGTGT
>JAOTQG010111338.1:0-11839 GCA_025631175.1 Iris virginica
GCTATAGAATGCTATGACCATGGAGATCAAACTTGGGGGGGGGGGGGGAAGGGGGTTCCAAGGAATGACTTGCAAAACCAACTCAGCCACTACACACATTGAAAACCTGCTATTCCGCAATGCATCAATATTTCAATGTCAAGATGATAAACCAGAATGAATGCAAAAGCAATAAATCCTTGAGAAAGTAAACTGAAGATGAATTAAAACAACAAGGCTGTCACTGCTTTGTGTGAGTAAGAAAGACTCGGAGACAACCCAAACAGGGACTGCATGATTCATGAATAAAAATTGCAAATTCGATGGGAAAGCCAAGAAACTTCCATCTGTTTTCAAATCCAAAACCATATTTGACTGACTAAGTGTAGAAACAATAATAGTTTTACACAGAGCAAACCTCAGAAACACTATAGAGAATGAAAATTAGAAGGTAACGCTCTTATCCGAGAAAAACAACCAACCAAAATTCAAACCAGTATTTGAAAACTTAATTGCACTAGTACATGCATGGGGAAAAATATGGAAGAACAATAAAGGGCATCTAGGAAGGCACTCATACTGCAAATGTCATGCAGAAATGCTGAAACTAGTACCTCAAGATATAGCTCTGTCATTTCATCAGTTACATGTACGGGATTATCACGCATAAGTTTTGGGAATTGAGATATTCTTTCCAAAAAAACTTGTACTCTATCTGACCGATCCCTCGCCCTTCTTCTACCAGGGACATCCAGAGAATCACATTTTCTTAAACATGAGAAGTCGAGGGTGCCAGTTGAATGAACCTCAATAACCGTCTTTAGGTAGAGGAACATGCTCTGTGGGTATGCGTGCATCTCAGCTAAAATTTGTTGACTCTCATGACTGAAGTGATTTGTGACGAGGAAATATGTGCCCTCTCTACACAAGGTCAGACAAATATCTATCAGACAAAGACAAGGTTAAATTTGCAATAGAATTGTACGACAGAAGCTCAAGTTAACACAAGAAACAAAAGTCCCCGACAACTCTGCCCATTCAATGTTTACCTGTTTAATTGGACCAGATCTGGAATTCGAGAAATAACTGCCATATGAAAAGAATTAGGCTTATTGTCGCTTGATCGTAGCAATGTATCATAGATGTAAGAAAAAGCATGTATTGGTTCATCCACGTCTTTCATATAGCTCTCCAGAGCAGCAAGATGCTGATTCCTGATGCCATGAATTAAGCCGCAAACCTAAGTAAAAGAATTAAAAAAAAAAAAAAAAACTGCTCAAGAAGCTGCATTTGTGAACAGAGAGAGGGCTGGGGGGTGGGGGTAGGGGTAGGGGGAAACCTCTTCATATTCTACAGCAGGAAAAGCATTACAGAGTGTAAAAGAAGTTAGGACACCTGGTAAAACTGAGCTTTCTCAGATAGATGTAGCACGTAATTTTCATTCCAGTCTGTCTCAGGCACTACGTCGAGGATTGCTAGGACCATTTTCTCTCTTCTTCTTAAAGTTTCAGTACTTTGCATTGAAACACTTTGCGAAGGATCAACTTCTGATGTCAAGTACTTGAACATGTGACTGAGCAATTCTCTTGTGACCTTCGCCTTTTCACAGGCAACATAATTAGCAATAAACTCAATTACTTGACCTATGTCATCCTTTGAAGGCCAAATAGCTTCAGATTTAGCATCAACCGTACTGGAGGATCTGGGATCTTCAATAACAAGGGAAAGAACATCAACCACATGTTGACTCAGGTTTTTACTTTCAGGAGCTGAATCCCGACCATTTGTGGGCTCCTGAAGGATCAATTTGGTTGACTCATGCAAAGGATAGTCTGGTTGTGGAATTGCTTCATCTACAAATGCACATCTCAACACATCTAATGTTGCTTCAGTATCAAGCTCTAAAAGATGATAAAGGTTTTTGTATGTCTTTGAAACAACTGCCCATGAACTTGGAGCCTTAGAATCCTCCAAGAGAAACCGTATGAGCTCCAATCTGAGAGATGGTAAGCGCTCAGGAAGAAGAGTTCCATGCCCTGAAAATTCCAAAGCGGGAGTCACATTCTTAACATCACCTGAATATCATGTTCCACAACACAAAAAATCCAAACACGTAAACCACCGATGCAGATTAATTTTCAGCATGCCACATAACCATTTAATAGCTCAGTCCCTCATGGATTCTATCACTGTTATAGTTTCACACCCTACCGTCCTAGGGAAGCCAGGAGAGTGTTGACCCAGAAAATTCATTCGATTATTAGGAAAATGTGGATTTAATAGGACTGCAGGTCGACCTATGTGTTAGTGAGTTGTGTGAGGCCGAGGAGAGGTGCATGAATCTTCCAGCCTTGTCAAAAGTCAAACTTTATTCATAACTATGTAACTGCACACCAATCTGGAAGAACAATGTCCACATTAAACATGAACAACATGACTTTTGGTGTAAACTGCCTACAAATAGGACATTCCCTAATGAGAATCATCGAGGAATTAGGAATCTTCCCTTTCCTGGATGCATAGCCCAATTACTAAATGATGTTCAGGATAGCAACTCTATTGAGAAAAGAAATGTGATCCTAATTAGGCACTGAGCTGAAAAGGAGATGTTCATGTTCCGATTAGCATATCTTCTACAAATTTGGCACCTCTTGTGATAGAGTAACCAGATTTTTCAACTCAAAATAAAACATCTCTACTTTCATCATCAATATGTCAGAAAGATAAAATTATATGTGTTTCATACTTATGCAGTAAGATAACAGCAAAAGGGAATAAACGAGCAATAAGACCGTAGCATACTATGAGTAATGATACTGTTTCAGAATGAAGCAAAGTGTTCAAGCCATGTTTATAATTGAAATTGAAAGAGAAAAAGTTTGCAGTAAATGGTGCTAGAACGTTGATATTGAAGGATCTAACTTCAACCATTTATGAACACTACATGCAACATTGACATTCACATGGCCAACGGACAAGAGCAGAATTATACCCCAATTACCAAAAGCAAAAAGGGAAAGAGACAGCTTCACTCATCTACTAATGCCAACCCTCACACTCAAATTTACTATGAAAACAATGTAGATCTCCTCTTAACCAGTAATTTTAAGTTTTAAAATCAAAATTATAATCTTGATGCATCGATCTTTTTTTTGTATGCAATCTGTTAAGTAAATCCACATCAAACAACCATGCAATAACGCATACCTGGAGGGAACGCGAGACCTGAAAAGCAATACTTTAGGTATACAAGCATCCTATACCTGTTTCCATAAACCCATAATTAAACGGACTTGCAATCAAATAAAGAAAGAACTGAATGGAGAAAAAAGAGGAAAACACATGGCTCTAAATCATTGAACTACCAGCAGTTACAAACATAAAATATGTAACATCCACCTACCCAAGGGCGGCTGCACTGTCACTTTGACTGTTTCGTGAAACAGCGAGCAGTTCCTCTAAAGGAGCTCTAAAATCATCGAGCCCTTTATTAAACAAATATATCAATGCCCCATATAATCTGTGCTCTCGGCATAACCTTACAACCTGAAAAGCATAAAACAACAAACTAGAATTGAAAGAGCATGAAAATAGCAGCAACTTTTGCATAGCATTCAACGATGAGCTTAGCAAGTACATACATCAATTCAATAACATGATAGTTGACAAGATATAAACAAAAACAATTACCTGATTGAAATCCAAGGAAGAAATGTCCATGTGGAGAACACATTGTTCAACTCGCTGCAACCAACCTTTTGTGCTGTAATGCTCTACCAAAACTTGCATAATCTTCAGCAAAAATTGTAGCAAAAATATTTAAAAAATAAACAAAACTATATTAACCAATCTTGCAATCATTCTAAGAATATCAAAAGAAGCAATACCTCTGGGGGTAAGGATCCAAGCATATCTTTCAAAATATATGGCTCCAAAAGCTCCAAAAATGTCTCTATGAAAGCACGAAACCAACTTAAAGAATTGTTGATTCAGCCAAAGACCAATTGTTAAGCAAAAAGTTTGAGTAATGTCCCACCTTCGCAGACTATCATACAACAAGACAGACAAGCTCAATCAAAGCATAGCACAGCAATTCACAAATCACCTTTTAGTCCTATAAACTCGCTGTGCAAAATGGAGCTGTATACGCGTTTGGATCCTACTTCCTAGTACTTGATGCTTATCATTATCAAATGTGTGAATTATCTAATATGAAACTACCAAAATATCCGGTGGTTCAGTGAATGAAGGAAGCCCAACAGCATTCACATAATTCCATCTTTTTTCCTTTCTTACTTCAGTTAACTAAAGAACCAAGCACATACAACTTCCATGCTCTGGGAGATGAAATAGTTAAGAGATTAAAGACTCCTGAAATACCAAATGTCATACCAAACATCAGATATTTATAAAAGTGAAATAACAAAAAATGTTACAATGTCGGTGAATAAAAGAACCCCACCAATTTGGCAGTTCATAATTTGCTTTCGTGGGTTAAAAATAAACTCAGTAATAACAATCCCACAATAAATTAAAAAGAATGGTTAGAGAAGAGAGATACAATACCAAATGTCATACTAGCTACATAGTGCAGACATAGCCACACTTTCAAAGTTAATCTACATGAGACAATGCAGATGCTACTTATGGTTTTAAGAAAGTGAAACAGAGATTACGCGGGTTTCACCGAGAAGTTTATTCAGCAATAATATTACTTACTACTAACTGCCAAAACAAGTCCTGCTTTTGGGTTTGAGCTTCAAATATAGCCCCTCGAACTGGTGTAGATTCAAATTTTGGGCCATAGTTTTGTCAAATGTTTTCAGGTTGCATAGGAAACATTTCAGAACCAGTATCTTTGTACACTAGTGGTAGAACAATATCAGCATTCTCATAAGCACAGAGATGGAGGATGATTGATTCACCTTTTCACAGACCATATCATCTCAAAGACCCAATTTGGATGTATAAAATTAACTGTGCATTTCATGGAAGGATAATATGCATACCTTTATGTTGAGCAGACACAAATCTGGATAAGATCTCGTCGAAAAGGATGTCAGTTCTCTTGATGTGGACACAGAACTCAACAGCAACACCACCAACACGGGTGAACTGTTCTTTTATCTCCAAATGCACAGAACTACATTCACTCTTTGAGTCATCTAACTGCTCTAACTTCCCTATTTGGTTAAAAAATGCCACAGACATATAAGAAAAAACTTCATCTACATAGGCCAAAAGTAGCTCCACTAGGTAAGGCATAATGGCCCTTTGCATGTCATCCAAGGTTCTAGGAAGGTCAATAACACCATGGGCTTGGCCATCATAAAGTGTCATCGCCATGTTTAAGGCACCCATCCAATCACCTGCTTTGCGCAAAACTTCAATGCGTTCTTTCCATGGGAGAAGGCGAGAAACAACAAGATGTGTAGGTCCAAGTATATACACAGTAGCACCCCTCACAGCTACAAAATTGTGATAAGCTTTCTCAGGATTACCAAAAGTATTAGAAAAGTGGGTATGGTAGCCAATGAGATCATCGCCTTGAGATCCATCAACAGCAAAACTTGTCTGGTGAATCACGGTCCCATCTTTCGCAAACAGATAAAGTTGTCCAGCTGATGTTAGAACCACCAACATCTGAACAAGTTCAAGATCCATTAGCTCTTTTATTGTCATTTGATGTTACAAAAGAGTGGTTCAAAATAACTTTTATAAAATGTCAAGAAGTGAAAGCTGTATTCTTTTCACTTATAGATGTTAAACAAGCAAAAATGATACCTTGTCATCCAACCAAGCAACGCCTATAGCTGAACTTTCAAGGGTCCATATCCCAAATATTTTCAGCTCCGACTTCACCAACTTTGCAACCTGAACTATCCGATCCCAAGCAATTGCAAGCAGTGGAACATTTTCTGAAACAAAACTGCATATAAGAGAACAGTCACATTAAGTTCCATAAACTTTATTTACTCATACCAGTCAAAGAACCCTGTGAACGGCCCAAAAATTTCCAAGCAGTGTAAGGCATGGAACCCTCCCGAACCCCTTCAGGTTTAGGAAGTTGCGCATATACTTCAGGAGTGGCAGATATAACCTTTGCCTGTATGGACAAAGTAGATCAACATATTTCAGTCAGGAAACAGAACATGGTAATAGGCATCAATCCACTAGACAACATTATATGGCATACATGCAATCGTCTAAGAACTCCATACCACTAGAGCAGATTGATGAGTAACAAATATGACCACACCTTCTTCAGCAGAAGAAGAGCTTTCGGAAGATTTCCATTCTCCTCCAACGACACCTCCCATCATGCTGCCAAGACTACCAGTAGAAGCGTTTCCTTGGGAGGATACAGGAGGAGCTCCAAAATTTTCATCAGCGAGTAACGACGAAGCACATACAACAGTGCTTCTTGATTCATCTAGAAGAGTCTGTAATGAGGGGTTAAGTTAGGATTTCAAGTGATTGGCTAAACAATGTTAGCTACAGTTTTAAGAAAAGCACAAGACAAATAACTTCCTATTTAGTTTGAAAAAAAATTAGCTTTACCGATGTTCTAGAAGTTGATAATCTACTGAGCCAGGAGAACACCGAGAAACGAAATAGCTTCACTGCACCCTTACAATCACCGCTAACTAAGTTAAACTGACGATTCGCCTGAGAATCCTGCCCAAGATATAGCATATGAACTAGAGGTGCTTTATGTTCATTGATTACTTTCACTGCAGAAACCCTCTGAACATCCCAAACAGTAAAATGTCCATCACCGTATCCAGCAAAAAGTAGATCCCCTTGCTGATTGAAGCACATGGAAGTCACTGGGGCATATGACCGATCCCCTTGAAGTCCAATCATCAATATCTGAAACAATTTTTTAAGCAAATTTAACTAGGGATAGAAGGTTAATTCAACAAAATGCAACCAGTCAAGTGCATTAACTACTACATCCGTCCCAATAGAAGAGTTACACTTTGACATGGCACGGAAATTAATAAATAGATCAAAAATGTGTAATTTCCACAAAATCCATTTAATTGTGTGGCCCATATTTATCCCTTGCATCGAGGAGGGATAATGAGGCCAAATGGGCTTTCCAGAAAAGGAAACCGTGACTCTTCTCTTGGAACGAGGGAGTATTATCTAATGGGCGATGCAAAATAGATGCATTCAGTACGGAATTAATGAAAGGCTCTATAAAAGAAGGGGTTAAAAAGCTAACTAACTTCATCTTTCTCGTAATGTAAGACTTCTTTTTACAAATGACAGCCGGTAGATAGAGCCAGTCACATAAAAGAATTCCTCAAAGATAAGAACAAGAGATTGTGAATATCACGAAATTCTAATAAGCAAGAAACCTTGGCATCCATGTTATCAGCATGATGAGGAGAGTATTTGCTGGGGAAAACAACAATCACTCCTCTTGACATTCCCACAGCAACAAAATTGAGATGAACAGCCACAACTTGTGGGGATCCATGGTCTCGCCTAAATGCTTGAGATGAGAGTGTCCTTGTAATTGCATTGTCAGTCGAAACATCAAAATAACCCAGAACAGTAGAACCCCTTCGAACACCTTCAAGCCTCATTGGCTGAGCTGCTGCACCCTCTTCCCAGTTCAAACCCGCAAATGCATGCTTCTTTTCAAGCTCTTCCGCTAATTCAATTGGTTTCATCGACAACCCTGATTTCGTTCCAATCCTTCCACCTCCATTTTTGCTTCCCCAGTCAGGAACCTCATCTTCCACGTCTGTAGTGACATCGGTTTGTGCAGTGGTATCATCACCTGCAAGACCAAATCCCTCACTTTTCTCCTGAAGCTTTACATTTACATTTTCAGCATTACGTGTTCCTTCTACTGCAGATGCCAAGTCCTCAACGTGTCCACCTCTAACAGACCCCGGTGAATACACAATTTCCTCTTCAATAAACTCCGAAGTGACCGTATGTGCCAAACTGGCAACAGCATTCTCATTGCCATCCTCGTCACTAACATCAATAGTAACAGGAATTCCGCTGTGATCATCCAAGTTCCGCCCTTCAGCAGCATTTGTAAGAGGGGTAACTTCCGGTTCAGGGTTACAACTTGTTGCAAACTCTCCCAAATTATCCACTTTCAATTCATCCGCTCCTTCTACTACCATCTCCTCACACGAACAAAATTCATTAGCCAGACTTGAGCTCTCCCTAACTTCATCTCTAGCCGCAATCTCTTCTCTAACTTCCACATCAGCGGCTTTAAAATTATCCCATCTAAGATTATCCTGAATCAATTTACCATCCGCTTGACTAGTTCCGGAACTAGTCGAACCTCTTACCAAATCCAATTCTTCAGTATCTGGAGCCTTGCTTGTATCACTAGAGCTAGCTCTTCTCAATTTAATAGCAGCCGCGTGCGGACTTCGAATCGACCGAGAAGCTGCCACAGCGGCAGCTAATGCGGCCCCTGGCTTCGCATTCAACCTAACACCACCGAACGACGGCAGCAATGGGCGGAGGGAACTTACGAATTCTCCGGGATTTGTCTTTACTGGAGGATTAATTGAACTAAAGTTGGAGTCACTTGGTCTATCAGTTAATTGAAATTGCGATGATTCGAACGATTTCGAGCGATTCAACGAAGTGTTATCAGTTGCTAGGTTTTGGGGGCTACTTACAGAAACGACGCCGGAGGAACGGAGGTGGGATTGAGAGTGCGTAGGAGGAGGAGGAGAAGGGGGTAGGGAAAATGAGTCGTCGGAATCGGAGTCGTTGAGGAGAATCTCATCGACGCTGCGGTAACGGGAGGAGTGGAGGTGGCGAATGACGTCATTATCATCGCTGCCGTCGTCGTCACTGGCGGAGTGGGAATCGAGGAAAGCGTCGAGATCGAGGTCCATGGGAGGACTGGTTTCATTCCTAGTCATCCCCCACTTACGTATTTTCCGAGTGCAGAAAAGCGCACTCGGCTATGAGGTTCTTTACTGGCGCAGTAATCTGGTCCCTGTTCTTTTTCCGAATCCATAAATAGTCCCTGATCTTTCGAAATCAATATTAATGTTACAAGTACACAAAATCTGTATATAATTAATCCCCTGCCCTAACGTCGTTATATTTTTCCGTTAATCAGTAACATATGGCTAATGAAAAAGGATAAAAATGGAATTTTACTCTTCCCACTTCCACCGATTTCTCAGCCTTGATCGGAAAATTCTCTCTTTTCACCTTCCCTATTATAGTACAAACCAAGATTCATCTTTCTCAGATCTATAAAATTCAAAAGTAAACTCATTCAAATCAAGATTTTCTTAAAGAAGCTCTCTCTCTCTCTCTCTCTCTCTCTCTCTCTCTCTCTCTCTCTCTCTCTCTCTCTCTCTCCTCCGCTGGCATATATTTCTACAAATCTGGGTTCCTCTTTAACCTCCATCCTCACGGACCTCACCCATATACACATTTACAGAGAAACGATTTGAGGAAAAGGTAATCAAAATTCAAATCAAAATCAAAATTTCTTCTTTGGCAACAACCCGATTAGACCTCAATTTACCAATGTCGTCAATGACGCCTTACCCTTATCTTCTTCTTTTCACTCTAGTTCCCAAATTCGTTTAAGCAAAATTTGGAAATAAAAGAAGAAAATTAAAACAGAGATAGCAACAAAAAGAAAAAAACAAAGAGGTAAGTGTCAAAGTATTATTGAATTTCAATTTAATAGGACTAAACTTGGGCAGTGATCAGTATGCTTGCGTGTTAATGATTATTGTTGATTTTTGGGTATGTTGGGATATGATTTTGATTTGAAGTAGTGTGTCTATGTTTTTCCTTAATGTGCTCCAACAGTGGGCAAAGCTATTTGGGTTAATTTCAATTGACAAGAGGTAGGGAAATGGTTGGTGATTATTTTGGTGATGGGAATAAGATTCAGTTGTATGAAAGCGGCATGGGTTTGAGCACCTCGAAGGGGACGACGACTGTGCAATAAATTAAAGATCGTAAAACTGATTTAAAGATAGCAATAGATTAAATGAAAGAAATTAAATGTTTGACTTGAAAACATGATAAAAGAGATTAAATGTTTCTGGGTAGTGAAAATCAAAAAGAAAAAAAAAATAAGATCATGTTGTTTTGTTCTTCCCCGGAGAATGACCCGTCATCGGAGAAGGAATTATTGTGATTTGCGACACTTCTTCCAAGATTCACAACAACAGTTGTAGAAGCCGAAGAGGGGTTACCCCGAATCCTAAGCCATCAGACCTACTAGCAGATCTAGATTTTGCCGGAATTTGCAGATCTGGTTGGTTGATCCTTGTCGTTGCCGGAAATGAAGATGGAAGAAGGGAAAAGTGGCTAATTGTCTATTTTACCCTTTTAAATTTAGTGAAATGTTTAAGTTAACGGTCAAAATTAACAGCGGGCTCAAATTTGATTGAATTTTGCCATCTTAGCCTAAAATTACTCATCTCTTAAGTTCGGGGATGAATTATAGATTTCAAAAAAATATAGAGATCATTTATAAAATTGTCCCGAAAAAAAATAAAATCCCTGCACATAAATTCAGGCAGAATATCAATTTCGCCCTAATTTATGACCTTTTTATTCAATTAGTTTCTATAGTTCAAAAATACTCCCTTAATTTCACAATAATTAATATTTAAAGTTTAATTATAATAATTAATGAGTATATTAAATATTTTTAAAATTTGTAATGTTACCTTCAAATTCTTATTTTATTAACTTTTAGCGAAATACCCCTTTTAATCCCTGACGTATAACTCAGTTGCCTATTAATCTCTATAGTTCAAAAGTGTCCCGTACCATCCCTAAACGTATTAATCTCTCCCCCAATTTTGATCGATTTCTTATGTAACGCTGACATTGAGTTTAGATGGACGATAAATTTGGGAAAAAAAATGAAATGACATTATTACCCTTTATTACTTAAAAATTAATTTTAATTAAAAAAATCTATTCTTTCTTTTTCTAAAATTATTTTTTAAAATAAAAATTATAAAAAAATTTCATTACCACCTTTTCCACCCATCATCACACTGCCACTAAACCACCACCATCACACTGCACCAAACTACCAATACCACCAACCCCACCACTATCACACTACCACCAAGCCACCAATACCACCACCGCCATCCCCACCACCATCAGAATACAAATTTCAGAAAACTTACAAAATCTACAAATCTGCAAATCCATCCATCCGCGCCTCCAATCCCCACCACCACTATCACCACCATTCCCAAATCTGCAAATTCATTCTCAACCAGGTAAATTAACAGTACCATGAAAACTGAGATCTACAACCAAATTAAGAGTTGCTCCTGCTCGTATCTTCTTGTAAGCATCCTCGCCACTGTACAACCACATAATCAATTTAAGGGACCAAGTCTCTGGTGGTTTTAACTGATAACTAGTAGGGGCAATCTAGTAATTTCACATATATTACAAATTTACAACTAAAAAAAATTACATTTCTCCTATCTGGCTACATCACTTTCTGTCCTGATTTACAGCCTCCAAGAGCCTCAAATGAGTGATAAATAGCTGATGTCTGGTCCTGCGTTGCTGCTGCCTGGTCCTGTGTTTCTGCTGCCTGCTGGTGCGTCCTGGTGCTGCTGCTGCTGGTGCGTGCTGTTGGCCTGTTGCTGCTGGTGCGTGCTGTTGCTGGCGATGTTGCTGCGTTGCTGCAAAATGCTGAAACTTAATGCTGATGTTGGTATTGTTGCTGCGTTGCTGCTGCGTTTGCATGCTGTTTTTTCTTTCTTTGTGCACTTAATGCCGGAAGTATTAGAAGTTTGATGTAATAAGTCATTTTCGTTGTTGCCTGTTGCTGAAACTTTAAGGCTTCAGCTGTTTG
>JAOTQG010111349.1:0-11837 GCA_025631175.1 Iris virginica
TCAATCATTGTAAGGATTTAAGTAAACTACAAAACAATTTCTATAAATTCGTGACAGTAATAAATATTTGATCAAAAACTAATAAAGTTGACCAAATTTAGTCAAAACCTGTCACATTTGGGACAGAGGGAGCATTACCTTAGGCCGGTGATATAATTTTTATATCCAAGAGCATGGTGGTGGTGGAGTATTATTGGTTAGAAGAGGGTAGCGTTGTCGCTTAGCTGAATTCCTTGTGCTCTGGTGGTTGTGGGGGTGGCTGAGAAGGCAAAACCATGTATAGGTTCTCTGCCAACGTGGAACCTCACGAAGTGGGAGCTATGAGATGGTAGGGTCAGGCGTTAACATTCTATTTGTTTCTCTTTTTTTGTGTTAAAAAAAATAACTACTTTTTGGACTCCTTTAAAGTAAACACTTGTAATACTTTGATCTTTATTGTATATGTTCTGATAGAAATGGTAAATAATCAATTATCTTTGAATGGATGGATGTTGTCTATGTAATTAAGTGTAAGGATGTCTGGTAGTTTTAGAGAAAGGAAGCGTGACACGGATTTTGCATATTAGGAAAGGAAGATGGTGAAGCTAGTTTGCTTAAGGTTTCAACCTAAGACCCTTTTAAAGTGGTTTGAGGACCTTTTGCTTAAAAATGTAACATGCCAAACATATAGTTGTGGCTGGGGGCTAACTACTGGGTTTCCTATGATCCCATTCATGACAGTTGATGGCCTTTGTTAGAGTTGATTTGATAGTGGGAGATTTTCTTGGAGTGTATACGGAGTAAGGCAGTAGGAGCCTTGAGTAGAACAGGTTGAATGTAGAGAGTATGTTATTGTGTGAATTATAACACAGTTCACCAGATTAATTCTCATCTAGTGCCACTCCATGGGGACCTCTGTTTCTGAGAAGCATTCATATGAGTGTCAAGGGTTCATAAATATTTGGTGTTACTGAGTTAGGTCAGTATCTTTTTTATGGTTGGCTTGAGAACATATTGCAATGTCACACTGACTAAATGGAAGACGAAGAAACGGAATGCTTTTCCCTATCTGTCCCATCTATCTAACGAAGTGTTTTGAGCTGATCATTGATGATAATCTTGACTTAAGGCAGAGGGAGGTTTGCCATGAGCACTCTTTTTGAGATGTCCTCATATTATGCCATGTTCTGTAGGAGCGCCAAAGTGATCTGACTTCTGAGTGCCATTCGTACATTATTCTTTCATGCAAAGAACTTGAAAGAGTCTATGGATGCACCTACTTCTTGAAGGGGATTATCTATTACTACCTCCATCCCACTTCAAGAGTGGCGCTTTGAATTTCACGGTCAATTTGACCAATATTCAAGCTGATTTTATAGTTTTAATTTTAGTTTGAGCAAATAAAATTATAACTTTTGTAAAATAATATGTAAAATACTGCAAGTCACATGTTCATGATTAAAAAATTAAGTGATTCATCTTCAAATTTGCCTGTGAAAAGCGGTCAGTTTGACTGCAAGAGTCAAAGTGACATTCTTGAAGTGGAACAGAAGGCGGACATATCAAGTCAGAAAGGTTGCCGTAGTCAATATGGCAGGATCACAGTAGAGGATAAACTGCTTACGCAGTATGCCCCACATTGCATAGGGTATTAGAGTGTGAGTCGAATGCAGATATTTCCAATGTGATCTTTTCCATCTATCAAGTTTGCTTGGCACTACTTGTAGTTAAGACCTTGTGAATACTGAAGTACCAGAATCGTTTAGAATCTAGAGGGCAGGCACGAGATGAATGAGGAGCCTAGCAAATGAAGGAATACATTGTGTGGAACTTGCAACAAAAGTACGAAACTATTATTAGGCATTCAGCAGATGGAAGACATTCTATGAGATAAATGGGCTGTTGCTTTTACATTCCAAAACATAGAAAAAAGAATGAGTTCTGGAATTTTAATTGGTTATCAATAAAATTTTCAATTGTCTGCATATTATGTTGGCTAACATATATAATGTATATCACATGTGATTTTGCACATATTAGTTGTTACATCCTTTCAGTTAGTCCCAGTTCCATCTTGCACAAATAGTTGGTCTTGTCATGTCACAGGCCTCTGCACATATGTGTCACAACATGGAATGTAGCAGTTGTAAGAAAATGGACTGAAGTTGCATCCCCAGAAGAAATAGCTGAAGCCATAGATATACCCAGTCCAGTTGGCACTGCTTTGTGCATGGCAGTTGCTCTGAAGAAAGATCATGAAGCTGGTAAAGTTTATACATTATGATATCGGTTCTATTTAATCGTCTAATGCTAAGCGTGTTTAGTTAGTGCATTTTCATTCTATTCTTTCTCCAGAAGCTTTTCTGTTTTCTTCAGTATGACCAATAGTTATATTTGTAAAGTACCTACCACCCTCAAATTTGGAAAATTTAGAAATTATTGCACATTTACGTTCTTCCAGATGGTAGAGAGCTGGTCAAGACACTGCTTGCTGCTGGAGCCGATGCTACTGCTCAAGATACTCAGCATGGGCGAACAGCTCTGCATACTGCTGCTATGATCAACGACATTGA
Source organism: Iris virginica (assembly GCA_025631175.1). NCBI lineage: Eukaryota > Viridiplantae > Streptophyta > Magnoliopsida > Asparagales > Iridaceae > Iris > Iris virginica. The sequence goes on from JAOTQG010111349.1 coordinate 2,553, forward strand.
GTTGGTCAAGGTAAGACATATAACTTCCCCATCACTTCATGCGGGTTTTATTAGGGCAATCTTTTGGGCAAATTTGTCAGCCACAATGTCACTCACTTACACCAACATAGATTAGGGATTTCCCTCAAACTCGAATGAGGTTTCAGACCTCTTCAGCAACCCCTCTTACAAGCAAAGGGATTGAACAAATTAAATGTTACTTGGAATAGCTCTTACTTGCATAGTATAATAGTGAGAAAGATACTCATTTCGTCATTTGCTAAGTCTCTGTGATTTGTAATGGGCTAACTATATTGCAATAGAAATAACCTGGGTGATCTTTGAATGACATATATATATATTTATTTATTTAAAGTCAAATAGTTGTCGGTAGTCATTCAGGAATTCTTGGGGTTCTTAGTTTTTAGAATATGCAAGTTTGGTCTAGTTTGCAGGGTGTTTTGGCATATTTAGTTATCTGAACTAATATCTTAAGGCCTTTCTGTACTTGTAGATATATTTGATGTAATTCCCATGGTTTTATTCAAATTTAATGTGGTGGAGTAAAGGTTGCACTTTGCGGCCTAAGGACATTGCCATCCCAATTTCATGATAAACATCTTTAATCTTGTTTATCATCCGGAAGTGTGGATTCCTCGTAAAGGTGACATTAGCCATTTCTCAGCTCCCGTGCAATCCATTGAAAGGAGCAATTCATTGTGTACCTACTTGTGCATCAGGTGGTATCAATTTGTTAAGCCCTTAAAACCAGTGATTCTCATAAAGGGAGCATTTCCCTACTTCTACATCAGGTGCCGTCAGTCTGTTGAGCTCATAAAGTTATGATTCTCCTCCCATAGTTTATTCGCTTTCATCAAAACTGTTGGCCGGTCTTAATGTAAGTTTTGAATCATCCCAGCCTACACCTGGTTTCTTTTCACCTAATTTTATGTGGCCGTGTAAAAAGTATTCTGACAATATCTGATTGCTATCCTTTGAATCCCGGTTTTCATCGTATGCCCTCCCATCATCAACGGTGTTGGATTTTACTTTCAGCTCGCAGCTATAATATGCTTTAACCTTGATCAGTTTTTGGATGAAACCATGAATGCTTCAACAGTTTGATCCCCGCTTATTTGCCCATAAGGGTAATGGTACTGAGTCAAAGAAGAGGAAGTTGCAGAAGGTAAAATGTCCTTTCTTTTCGGGCTCTTTCATGAAAATCCTTTACTCATTCCTCATGCTTTTAGGATAGCCACTTTGATTTGGAAACTCAAGGTTCCCAACAAGCTGAAGGGCTTTGCTTGCTTGCTTGTGCTCAATGGGTTGAACACTAATGATTTGGCGTTATGCCATAGTTCCCCATGCCCAGAAATTTGTGTGATGTGTTGAGGTGTAATGAGGCTCGCTGGAGGGTTAGATTTGTCCTTGCTTGGTGGAGGATTTATTTATGGTCATGGGCAGATATGTGAGCACGATGCTCAATCTTGTGGCAGTGTGCTCTGCTGGTGTACATGCAACATTAGGACCAGTAAAATCCGCAAATATCTTGGCACCAGGCCTCGGATATCACTTATATAATATATTTTCCTACTTCTCTCTGGGTTTCAGTTTTAGGGGCATTTAGAGGGAATGCACATGACAGCTTGTGAGACACTGGGGACGTTTCTGCATTAGTTTTGCGCTTTTCACTTGTCCCATCTTCTGGTTTTTCCTATTCTCTTTGGTTTCAACCCCACTCCCCACCCATTGGTGAATCCAAGATTTCAATCTAGGGTGTGCGTGTAGTAAAAAATAATAATCACAATCACAGTGGACAATTTTAAATAGTAAAATGCTAGACATAGTTTGGAATGAGATAAAAAGAGATAGCACCGTAGCAATTAAAGTTTATTAATGGAATATGGGGGAAATAAAGGTAGTTGTGAGCCTATAGGAAAGTGATTGTTTACTAACAAATCGAATGCAAGTAATCACTTCAAAAAGTAGCGAATATATCCATCAGCACCGTAGTCAAATACCTGTTGATTCCCACCCATCACTTGTCCGAGGTTTAATATCAGTTTTGCTCTTACAAAAAAGAATCTTGTTTTAAGGATTTAATTACTCATAGCCACAAACAAACCAATAAAAGAGATATTTTATGTAAAATTAACCTAGGATCGAACTCAATTCTATAAAAAAATAACTTCTACTTATGGTTGAGAGTCAATAACTTAAGTGTTTTCGGTTAGACACTTTAAATAGTTGCCCATAAATATTAATGACATCAAGATTGATTGGATTAATAAGTTCACATCAAAGGCATTAGACCAAAAATCCATTGATTCGAGCTGGTAGAATAATAAACTGAAATTATAACGTGCAAAATCCCTTAAAAACAGAATTCAAATTAAATATGAAATGTAAATTATGATGTGTATGACTAAAACGCTTGACATTTTTAATTGAAATTGTACATCTATTGTATAAAAGAGAGGATGATGTGACACTTAGGGTGTGTCACATTCTTGGCCATCGGATAAAAATGATCTCAGTCATTGATTCTTTCCCTATTCCCCCGATTTTTCAAAATTTTGAATTCTTTCCACATTTCCCCCAATTTTCAATTTGTTGAATTCTTCTCACATTCCTCCAATTTTTCAATTTGTTGAATTAACATTTTACTGCAACAAATAAGAAATTGAATAAAAAAAATTGCACCACATGCCCAGGCACGGGTATAGCTAGTCGATATATAAATGTAAAGGAGCCAGTTTACTGAATCTTTGAAATACTGAAAAGAATTTACAGTTATATGTTGAATTTCTAACGCATAAAAAAAAGTTCAACAACAAAATAGAGGTTCTCTGACAGTGTTTGCTATATATGTATTATGTTTGTTCTTTTCTACTGTTATGTAACTTACAGATCTTTAGCATTTTGATACTTTTTCCAAATTTATAAGTTACAGAAAGATGATGACTTATGTTTTATGTTTATTGTTTTCTACTGTTTTGTTACTTGTCAAATACTTAGCATTTTGATTCTTTGTCCAATTTTAAAACACAAAAATGATGACTTGTGTATAATTTTTGTTGCTTTCTACTGTTTTGCAACTTATGTATAATCCTTAGCATTTTGATCCTTATTCCAACTTTAGAACTTAAGTACATGATGACAATTGTTGCGACCAAGACTCAAACTTACGACCCATCAGGTGCCTTACAAACTGATGTAGTTGTGCCCACAGGCAATTCATAAGCACAAGAGTATATAAGCAGTATGTCCGTCACAGTTTAGGTATATTGTGAAAAGTATCTATACTTGGTAACTGTTATGCAAAATTCCAGAGTGTCAGCTGCACATGCTCGCGCCATCCTAGATCTGGCCCTAACTATTTTCTCTTCAGTGGATAGCTTGTTTTCTGCTTTTATACATTCCTCTCTTGATCTGATATTTTTTGTTGTTGCTATTATTGAAGAAATAAAATGCTTCAACTTCCGGTATATTTTCTGTTCAAATGTTTCCATTTTTGACCAATGTAATTGTTATTGTGAAATTTGGTTGAGCAGATTATCCTTGATGCTGGAGTTGATGTGAATATAAGGAATGTGCACAATACCATACCTCTTCATGTAGCGTTGGCCAGAGGTGCAAAAGCGTGTGTTGGATTGCTTCTCTCTGCGGGGGCGAATTGTAATTTGCAGGTTTAATCCTTGTCCTTTTCTAGCCAACCCCAAATGATTGAAAGTAAAGGCTGAGTTGAGTTGAGTTGAGAGTTGAATATTTGCTCTTTTCCGTTATGATACTATGCTGTTTAAGTTGTTTTCTTATTTAAGTTTAAAAAGGTACAACAAATCTAGGAACCACCACCCATGTGATAGGTGCTATATATCAATTAATTACGAAGGTATTAGGTCTGTCTCCCGGGGCTTTCCTGCTTTGGATGTTGAAGTGGGTTCCGTTAAATTTTCCTCCTTCCTGGTGCTTCCTCCACCTAGAAGCAAATGGAGAACCTTGCTAGGTAAATATATAGTTGGGAGCAGCCAAGTAACATCTTAAGCTCTTAAATGACTGACAGTAAGAGCTATGAAGTAAGCAAGGTCCTGTGCTCATGTGCTCATCGGTTACCTTCAATATTGTGATGCACATGTTTGCATTGTGTTTGGTTCATTATGACTCGAGTGAGATATCTTTGCTTTATCTGTTGGGGGGGGGGGGGGTTGTTAGCTTGATTTACAAAATTGGGCCCTTCTCTAATAGCTTAAACTTTTAGATCTGCTGGTAAGTAGACAAGACGTAAGTGTAACACCCTTGATCAGGAAACAGAAAGGGAGAACGAATGCTATGTTCTAGCACCATTATTAATTAATTGTTTCTCCTTTATGCCTGTGTAGTATCTCATATGTGCATGCTTGTGAGGTTACTGACATAACTCTTGTTTCATGCTATCAGGAAAATGATAGAGGTTGGCCTTATAGATAATGTTCTGGATGTAGGAGTGAGAATGCATGCAACTTTCATACCTTGGCACCATATTGTCTAATTGCATACTGAGGTCACATCGCTGTAGGCGGTTCTCAGGCATGGGAGAAAAGAAAACACAGCACTTTAGTAGATATTGGCTATTAGGATTCTACTCTAGGCCCAACTTGTTTTTGGAAATATCTATTCCCTTATGTTTGGTTGAAACACAGAAAAGAGTAGATTATTTTGGTCGGATTAAGATTATTGTTCTTACACAAAGAAAGAGGAGAAAAGAGTTTGAGTTTTCTCGGAAGGGATTTCAGATCTTGACTTCATAGATCATTCCATGGAGGAGATAAGTCTTTTCAGTTTACTGGTAGAAAGTTTCATTGATCAATGACAATAGTTACCAATCACATGAAAGTGCAACAACTTTTTTTTTATTCTTGAAATTCATGTTCTGCCAAACGAGGTAGATCACTTTCATAACTCTCTGGAAACGGCTCATCAAGCTCTTGTACTTTCCTCGACATGGTGTTACGATGGATAAGATCTGCTTCTCTAAGTTGAGAAAAAGGTCTGAATCACAAATTTTCACTGCTGCATTCTGTAAAGTGAGATGTCTATCCCCCTAAACGTGTTTAATTATGATGTTATTGCGGATGATGTCAAAGCATCACACTTATGGTAAAATTCAACCAAACAAACTCCGGATTTTCACTAAGTTTATGTATTTTAGAATGCCCAAAGTGATATGTTTGGCCAAAGTTTGGGAGCTGACAGGGGAAATCACTGAAGTTTCTCTCACTACAAGTCTATCAATAAATGGAGCAATAGGATGGCAGCTGTGAGTTTATATTGTATTTTCTAGTGCCACTTGTGAAGTTGTGGATTCAAAATCTTCAGTGCAAAATAGACGATTGAGCATGCCATGCCAAGGCAGAGTATCTAAATGACCTGAAGTAACTTTTTGTAATTACAACTGAAATAGTTTTAATATGTTGGCAATACTTTCTGCAATCAGCTTGTCTGCTGAATAGTGTTCCTTGAAACAATGTAATAGCTACTTGCAAGTGAATTGCACGGTGCATCACTCTTTTTTTTACTTCTCTGTATGCTGTCTGCAATGAATAGATTGTTCTTATGCTTTACACTAGATGCATGTTTTCTCATGAATTGCAGGATGATGAAGGTGAAAATGCTTTCCATATAGCTGCTGATTCAGCTAAGATGATACGTGAAAATCTCGAGTGGATAATTATTATGCTTAGGTATCCTGATGCTGCTGTGGATGTTAGGAATCACAGGCAAGTTCCAGCGAGAAGAATTCTAACTTACTCTGCTTGACTAAAAGCTACCGAGATTTATGGAAAAGCAAGCGAATTTCTCTTTTTTTAAAATTCATTTTAGTTAGTTTCTATGATGAAGGGTCTTTGGAATTAACTTGATGCTCCAGTTTTGCATTTGAAAGATCTCTTATAACTGTATTATGCGCTACAGCGGTAAGACACTCCGTGACTTTTTGGAGGCCCTTCCCCGGGAATGGATTTCCGAAGATTTGATGGAGGCACTCGCAAGCAAGGGAGTTCATTTGTTTCCTACTATGTGAGTGTACTTATGATTTCACTATAATGAATATATAAATGTGTCACACAGTATATTATATACGTATATTTGTTGTTGAATTTTTTTTGTAGTGATTTTTGACTAAAGTTTCTAAACACATTTTTAGATATCAAGTAGGTGACTGGGTGAAATTCAAAAGAGCTATCACGACTCCCACATATGGATGGCAAGGTGCAAAGCACAAGAGTGTTGGTTTTGTGCAGAGTGTCCCAGACAAGGACCATCTCATGGTGTCATTTTGTTCTGGAGAGGCTCGTGTACTTGCAAATGAAGTTATTAAAGTGATTCCGTTAGACAGAGGACAACATGTGCAAGTCAAATCAGATGTCAAGGAGCCAAGGTTTGCTCAAACTTTAATGCTAATACTATGTATATTATGTCATTTATTGGGCTTATACAGACTTTTTGCCACTATACTTGCACCTAATTAGCAACAAGCACTTTGAACTTTGAATCAATGTTGTAGCTAGTTCTTCCAAAATGGCAGCTCCATCCAACTCTGCCAGCAACTTGTGGTTGAGAAACTTGAAGAAATCCCAAATATCCTTTCTCAATACACCTATTTTGTCCCATTTGAAGCGGGACATTTCGAATTTCATGGTCAATTGACCCAATTTTACCAATATTTATGTTGATTTTGTCAATTTTGTATTTTTGGTTTGAGCAAATACAATTTTAACATATGTAAAAGACGTACGATACAAAATACTGCAAATCATAGTTTCAAATTTTTTGAAAACAATTTCATATTCAAATTTCCATATCAAAAGGAGGGCAGAAAACCCTATTTAGTCCCTAACCTTAGGCTCTTTTTTCATTGTCGTCCCTAACCTATTTTTTGATCCGGTCAATGCCTAACGTTTTGAATTGAGACCCAAATTAGTCCCTGACTCATATTTGACCAACATTGAAAAGGATTCTCAAGATGAATGTGCTGATGTGGCATTTGATGAAATGAGTTTGGGGGTAAAATTGGTATTTGTACATTATCATCTTTTTTACCCAAGCAAAAATCAAGAACAAAAAAAAAAACTATTGTAACCCAGCTTCCTCCTCCTCCCCTCGCACCTCCATCGGAACAACCCAATTTCAGTTTTTTTGTTTATTGAGCAAATACTTCCACATGTTCAATTTTGGAATTGAAAGGAGGAAGTGAAATAAAAAACTGCCAATGGGAAAGGCAGTGACCTCTGGCATGAACGATGGTGAACAGAAACATTGATTGCAAAGACCTCAACAGAGATTGCAATGGCGACGACGGCGATCTCACTTACCCTGGTACAACTCCCTCTTCGTCACCGACTTCACCATCTCTGATGCCAAAATCCATTAATACTCGCGCTCTCTGGCTACCAAGACTGCAATGCTTTATGATGGCAGCAGTTGGAGATTAAGGTCGGTGCAGATCCACAAAATTCAACATTAACTAACCCAAATCGTGAAGGAAGGACGGTGATGGCGGCCCCCATTGTTGGCGATCTCAGATCTACAGAGAGTAAAGGAAAGATGAGAGTGTCAAGTGGAGGGGGGAGAGATCTAGAGAGAAACCTAATATGGTGGAGGATTGGAGTTAGAGGCGGAGGAAGAGTCGGGGGGGGGGGAGATGGAGGGCTGGAGGAGAGAGAGAGAAAGATGGTGGTGGCGAAAAGGAGAATGGGGATTCAAGTAGGTGGAATGAGTGTTATGATGGGAGAGGAGGGAGGGCACGAGTTGTGATTGAGAGGAGGAAGTGGTGAGTTGGATTAGTGGAAGAACAAGGGGATAAGAGATGGGGTTTACCATTTACTGGTTGAAGGAGTCATAGAAAACGGGGATGATTTTAAAAAAAGGAAAATAGAATAATGTTCAAGATTGACTTTAATTTTTGTAATGTGTGTTTTCTTTAGAGGAGATACTTTTGGAAAATGAAAAAATTAGTTTTTTTTTCTCATTAAAAATTGATTTCTTTACTAGGTAAAATTGGTTCTTTTTTCTCATTAAATTTTTTTCTTATGTATTTTTTTAAGGTTTTTTTTTTGATTGATTTTTTATTCTTTCACAAGTTTTTTTAAAAAATTCCTCACCTTTGTATAATAAATAAATTAAACTTGTAATTCAATTATTTATTTTTGTGAGTAATTAACGGCAGTTATGTAATTTGGGATTTTTTGGCTGAAAATAAGCTCCACATCAGATCCCCGCAGGAGTGAAGTAGCCACTAAGCTGGTCAACTGTGATCAAATAGGGTCATAGTCTAATTTTGGTCTAAATTCAAAACGTTAGGTATTAGACAAGGACAAAAAAGTGGTTAGGGACGATAACGAAAAAAAGCCTTAGGTTAGGGACCAAATAGGGTATTCACTTTGACTGCAAAAGTCAAAGTTTCCCTCTTCAACTGGAACGGAGGGAGTGCATCTTTTTAATGATGTTTGCGCGTACCACTTTCTTTCTAGTTTCTATCATAGAAAGAAATAATTTAATAATTAACTTTTATATTTGTTTTGATAAAGAAGAAATGTTGGTGTAGAGAAGAGAAAAAAAGGGTTATGAAAGGAGGCGGATCAAGAATCTACCAAAAACAAAAACAACATAGAAAGCAAGAGATAGTTTTTTAAAAAGAAAACCCCAATAGAGGAAATGAAAAACAGAAAACCTGTATTTGTTAGAATCACACACCTATATTTCTTCTTCCTTTAATATGGAAAGGGAAATGCTAACAAGTGCTCTAAGGGCACTAGTAAAGCATCTAAATATAGCAATGTTTTACTTTGGGAATTAACAAAACTGCAAACAATGATACCATTCAATGCTCAATTGCTAATTTCTAATGCAAAATATTACTATATTTGGATGCTTGCTAGTGCCCTATCATGACCCTAATGGAAAATAACACTTGAAGCCATTGAAAACCACCACCTGAAGTAACACAGATTTCAAAGTGAAAGAAAGTCAAAACCAACATCAGAATTTCAGGCGAATAGATCTTGGTGAACCAGAAAAAGTGGAATTTTCACATCTCCGAGATTCTGTATTACCGGTGCTGGGAACTGCCTAGAGGATGCACTTCTGCATTTCCATCAACGTGACCGGCTTTTCCAGGGTTTCATCTGCCTGCTGAATACGACCCAAAGAATCTCCAATATGTTAATCTTACTTTTAACTACTAGTACTACTTACTTTCGTTTATGTGTTATTGCACACATCAATCTTACCGCAGTTTGCACCCACCCTTGGGTGATTCGCATACTCAGT
>JAOTQG010111360.1:0-11836 GCA_025631175.1 Iris virginica
CAAAATAATCTAGTCGTAACATTGATTTTCTTATCACAATTAGCTTTGTCGTTCTTTTCGGGACGAATAAATAACAGATTACGCTCTATAGTTTATACTGCCAAAATACAAAATATGATTATATAAAAAATTAAGCAAAAAGTATGACATATTAGTAATGCGACAAAGGCAGTTTCTAGGATTAATGTCTAACAAAGGCACAGTTGGTATGCCTAGACATACTTAGTAAGATATGCCCATTTTTTTCATAAATGTACATAATATTTATAAATTATGTACATAACGTGAAGATGAAATGCACATGAATTATTTGATTATCATATTCATAATTATTATGTACATTTCATTTTCATATTATGTACATAATTCATAAACCTTATGTACATTTTGTGAAGAAAATAAGTATACCAGCATGCTAGGTATGCATAGGCACACGATATAATTTACGACAAAGACAGGTCTCTTCATTTGCTTTTCCATTCTCGTTTACTACAGTATTTTGTATTTGCTAATCAATCGAAAATCTAAGGAATGACTCGGTGGTACTTTGTGTTTACTACAATATGTAAGATCATGTTTTTCCATGCCCCTTGAGATAAAAAAAAAAAAAAAGTTTTCTAATCAATCAATAATAAACAAAATTCATCGAATTAGTTTATAAAGACGTCTCTACTCTAAGTACCTGTGAAATTAATTCAGCTAATTAATATTCTTAAAATTAAAGCGTGACGTTCAAATAGCTGTCTATAGTATAATATAATATAAATTTTCATTTTTGATTTAATACTATTTTTAATAAAACTAATTTTGAATTTCAACTCTTAAAAATTTTAAATTTCAACCATGTATTTAAAACATTATTTCCTTTATTTTCAATTCTCATTCTCCTTATTTTTTAATTTAATATTTTTAAGTATAATATTTTTTAATATTTATAAAACTTTTATAAATTTAATTATAATATTTTGTTTTCATAAATTTAATTATAATATTTAAATTTTATATAAATTAAAATATTAACTTTATAAATTAATCTTTTTTCGCGTTCGATCACTCGGGCATATATACACCAATCATTATATGGAGTGCCGTAATGCACATAAATATTATAAAATATGCACATAATATAATTATAATGCATATAACATAATTTAGTAATGCACATAAAAATTATATGTGCATAATTAATTTATAATTATTACGTGCATTATGACATTCCTTGACACTCGGTATAATTTTCGTACATACCCCGGCATGGCGGCATCACATATGTACCAAAAACGTCGTGGAAGAGAAATTGCGCGCGAAATGAGCCGAAAGGAAACCTATATGCTCTGATCACTTCAAACCGCCAAAAACACAGACGCAGCCGGGTAACAATGGGAAAGCAGAAGCAACAGGTCATTTCCCGCTTCTTTGCTCCCAAACCCAAACCCAAACCCTCATCTCCACCACCCACACAACCACCGCCACCGCAATCAAACCCTCCAACACCACCCTCCAAAATCACTGCCGCCGTCAGTTTTTCCTCTTCCAAACGCCTACGCAACTTCCAACTCTCCGCATCCCCCTCCCCTAAACCCTCCAAAATCCCCAAATTATCCGACCCTAACCCTCCTCTCCCCAACCCTACCCTCCACCAAAAATTCCTCAGCAAGCTTCTAGAACCTCCCCCCGAATTTCTAGAGCCTTCTTCTTCAACCCCAATTTCAAACCCTAAGTACACCCCACTCGAGCAACAAATAGTGGAGCTCAAAGCTAAGTATCCCGACGTTTTATTGATGGTTGAAGTTGGCTACAAATATCGTTTTTTCGGTCAAGATGCCGAGAACGCTGCTAGGGTTTTGGGGATTTATGCTCACGTGGACCATAACTTTCTGACTGCTAGCATACCAACTTTTCGATTAAATGTTCATGTGAGGAGGCTGGTTAGTGCGGGGTACAAGGTGGGTGTTGTTAAGCAAACCGAGACTGCAGCGATCAAGGCTCATGGTTCTAATAGGATGGGCCCATTTTGTCGAGGGTTGTCGGCATTGTACACCAAAGCTACTTTGGAGGCTGCGGAGGATGTTGGGGGCGGTGAGGAGGGGTGTGGATCGTGCAATAGTTATTTGGTTTGTGTTGTGGAGAGAGGGAGTAGTGGCCAAAAATTGGAGTTTGGGATGGAGAGTGGGATTGATGTGAGGATTGGAATTGTGGCTGTGGAGATTTCAACTGGGGAGGTTATTTATGGGGAGTTTGATGATGGTTTCATGAGGGCTGGGCTTGAGGCTAAGATTTTAAATTTGTCTCCCGCTGAGTTGCTTCTTGGGTATCCCTTGTCTAAGCAAACTGAGAAGGTAGCTTTTATTTGGTGTCTTCAAGATTTTAGCTGTAAAGGAAAATTCTTTGATCAATTTTCTAGGTTGCTACTCTTAGAAAGGCAACAAACATGTACCAAATTTGAATTGCCACATACTTAAATTGGTGTATTCAACGTGTATTGTGGCTGCAACTTTTCATTTGCATTCTCGACACCATATTATTGTACCTTGCATTGCCACATATATTGTATAGAAAATCAGAATAAAGACAAAAAAAGAAAAAGAGTTTCCCCACAATTTTGTGTGTGTATCACTAAACTTCTCTTACCATTGGTGTAGAGGGAATAAGCAATTGACACTATACGAATTGTAATAATCTTGCTGGAAAGATACTATACTAAGATGACTGAGGCTAAATGCAAGTCTCTGCTGGAGACTTAGTGATGGTATCATTAAATACTTCGTTCTCAGTTTCTTGTCTTTAACCACCTTGAGCGATGAGTCTACTTCATATGGAAATTAGAATATGATCATAAAAAATGTCAGATCTTCTAGTTCAACTTCAAATTAAATAGACATAGCAGGCCTCTTTTGTGCTGTAATTAAGATTCTGTTTATGCCATATGGATGCTTATAAGGCAAGGTCTTTATGTTATAAACCACTTATACATTGTGCCATGCCAATCTTCTCAAAGTGCGCTGTTGAGAGGTCTCTGCAGATTAATAGCAGTCAAAAATTTAGGTTGTGAATTGAGGGTATATGGGGCATATGTAGTATCTTTTCATTTTGCAGTTTCATCTCTCTAGTAGTTCTTGATATCACATGGGTTACAATGCTAACTCCAATATGTGCTTGAATTTGAATCAGCCTTTCACTTCATTTCGACTCCTTACACAATTTGGCAACATTTCAAATATATTACCTCTCTCGGTGATTAAGAGCATCTGTTAAGACTTAAGATATTCATAGTTCATTACATGGATGTACTAAGAGATCTTCGGAATTTATGGCTGAGGAAGTCATCAGAAAACTTTGCTGGAGATATACACGATTCCTCCAAAAGAAAAAGTAAACAACAATCAAAGTTTTAAGATATATGAGATCTACACTAGTTACTGTTAAATAGCGTGTCTAGTTCCCCTTCTGAAAGGTTTTAAAGTAGTAGTAGACAATTAGTTTTATTTGGTAACAATCTTATTCTTCATAAGGATACAGTTTGAGATTTTCTCAAGATAATTAGTGAATTTAGTTTTATATTATTAATTGGGGAAAGGTAAAAGCCATGGGTCATAGGTGTTTGACTCAATACAAACCGATTAAGATGCTGTAATTGAAAAATAAGTGGTGTTTGATACAAATTTAAGCTGATGTTGTTTAAGTACATGAGATATATTTTTCTTTTGTTTCTTTTTTAGAATGATTATGCGTATACTATTACTAATGATTTGTCTATAAACTTCTCTTTGATACCCTTCTACTAACTATTCAATAGCTACAACATCCATTCCATTAATTCCACCAGCCTTTGTGAATGTTAGGTGGAAGTGCTTATTGGAATTGTTACAAACTCCTTTCTTTAGATTTCACACATCTATTGCAAATCTTAGAAGACCATATTTTGTATTAATATTTTCAAGTTGATAACTTCTTTTCAAAAATCAAATAGTGTCCAACCAAATCGTACCTGATCTCTCTGTCATCGTCACTACAGAAATCAGCCTTGAAGATCTTTAATTCGGAAAATAACATCATCAGCTTTAGTTGGTAACATTGCCTCGTGTGATTCTCCCTAATTGTGAAATAAGTGAAGACACTTGCATTAACAAAGTTGAAAAGTTGACACACCAGAAATTGTTCCTTCTTATAGGTAAGAAAATGGATTAGGGAATAATGTAACAAAGGAAAATTGGGTGCTGGTTTCTGTATTTAAAGTGCATCCTTGGATGCATAGATTTATGGTGTCGGTGCCCGCAAAACTGAGGGTCAAGTCGAAAAGTTGGTGGTGCTCTAAATGATCAGTTATTGTTTACCATGTTTTCATTCAATTTAGTGTTATGGAGCACATACTTTTTGATGCAAAGTTAGATGATGATGTCATGAGAAGCAACTATACGAAGTTAGATAATTCCATCATTTTCCTCTTGTTGTTATTGGCATTGATCTTATGTATATCATTACAAGTCCCCTGCTTTCAAGGAACTGTAGTTAGTTAAAAAATTATAAAGATCTTTCTTTGGTCAGAGTTAAGAGGTGCTAGGGAAGCATGTATTTGATCCCATGCAGTTGGGACTCTGTAGAATTAGAGTTTCACATGGCTTCCACAATGGTACACATCATAAAGTTGCAAATGACCTAAATGCCCCTCCTCGAGAGAGAGGGTCCGTTTATAAAAAGCATAACACGAGGGACTCGGATATGCTTGGTAGTATTCCTCATCAGTGAGAAGCCTTGACACTTATGCAAACTCAAACTCCTCATCCATTCTGAAGGACATTTAGAGGGCACCACCCAAGGACTTATTCAAGAAGGTTCTTCCCATGCTGGGAGACCTCTACGCTACGGATCAACCGGGGTTTTGGAACAGTGGTCTAGGTCAAGAGCCCCTCATAATGACCATTACCTCTGCTAAAGGTGAGAGGCAAATGAGCCTTCTTGGGACACTTGTCATGATGTAATTCACCGACCAAACAGACATCACTTTGTATAGTGATCAGTCAGGTCATAAATTCAGTTAAGTCAAAAATATTGTTTAGCCAGTTTTGGGGTTCTGTGCAAAAGCATTTATTGTTGAGCTATTTGGATAAGTCCCATGAAGGCATTCTTCTGGGTCGTTGCCCTCTCTTCCCACTTGGCCATGTCTTGATTTCCACCCCGTTGATACGTGATTAATAGAGATTAATGCTGCTCTACAGATCCCTCCCCCGCCAACTTGGCACTCCAGCTAGCGTTACTTGATACAATCTCTCTGCGTGAAGTAGTTCTAGACGCTCCCATGTCCCTTGTGGGAAGGTAAAGCCATGAGTTCCTGTTTGAGTCAGTTGGAGCTTGAGTTTATCCAAGTATTGAGGCGTCTGGCAATGAAGCGTACTACCAAGCATATGCCGAGTCCCTTGTGCTATGCTTTGTATGGACTGCCCTCTTTCAAGGAGGATGGGTATTTGGGCCATTTGGTGACCTTGTAACGTAGCCCGAGTGACATAGAAGCCACATGGATGTCTCATTCTACATGGACAAATTTTTGTATGCTGTTAATCCTCCTTGCCATGGCATAGAAAAGCGTCATCATTTGCACCTTTAATGAGATAAGGTTACTTCATATTCCTTGTCTGACAGAAAGGGCACGTTATTTGTAGTTTCTATTAGCATATGCTGGACCTGCCTCAAATATACGTTTGGAACGTACCTCACGAGATTGTTTCAGTGGTGGTGGTGCACTTCCAGAAGTAATGTCATCATATGAGAATATAATTGGGAACCACGTAACTGGTGAGCTAGAAGAGGAGGGTCTGGAATCGAAAGAACCGGGAAATTATAAATTGGCTATTGAGGTATGATATCTTGTATGTTTATACTGGACTATCTGCATAGTTGTTTACATGTTATATATGCAAAATTATAGATAGCTAGCTCTTTAGTTCATGTTACATATGCAAAAGTTATGCATGTAGAGTGTGAGTATGTGTGTGGCCCAACTGGATTTATGTAGTTCGGGATCTTATGTGGCTTGACTTATAAAAGGATTCAATTCATTCAGGGGAAATGTCAGCAGTCAATTTTTGATTATGTTAACTACCAAGTTTCTTCATAAATATTTATAGAAAAAATTTCACAAAAAAAAAAACTCCTGAAAGTAGGGGATCATATTCATACTCCAACAATTCTCATGTTGAAATTATGGAACTTTCTGGAGATCTTGGTGTATAATTGCTGCTATTTCACATCAGTAATCAGCTTGTGTATTGTTACTTATCCATCATTTATTCTTCATTTGCTTTATATCTTTGATTAAAAGGGGATCATGGCCATGCCTGACTTGGCTGTCCAAGCATTGGCCTTGACTGTTCGTCACCTTAAACAATTTGGTTTTGAAAGATTACTGTGCTTGGGAGCTTCGTTTCGGCCTTTCTCTAGCAATGTGGAAATGACCCTGTCGGCCAATGCAATGCAACAGTTAGAGGTATGTGTAAATTTGACATCTTTCAGTAGCACTACATGGTTTGAAGTTGGTAATTTGAATTTTTAAACCTATCTCAGGTAGAAAATGAATTCTGTGTACATCCAATGTGAACTTGCTTTTCTTTAGATTCGTGCACTGAATATTTCCGATTGTTAACTATGACGTAATATATCTGTTCCAGTAGAATTTTAGTTGGTAAGCTCTACTTACTGATTATACACATGCTTAAAACCAGAAAATATTTCAAATTTGTTACTTCCCTAAAGATTTTACTCTGAAATTTTCTTATATGGAGTTAATAGGTTTTATGCTCTAGGTTCTGAGGAATAATTCGGATGGGTCAGAATCTGGCTCCTTGCTGCACTGTATGAATAACACACTTACTATTCCTGGTGTAAGGCTTCTGAGGCATTGGGTATGTGTTGGACACTCCTCTGGTATAGTACTTATTTTGGTTCGTTATAACTTAGATGCATATATGTCTCTTCCAATGGTACAGGTAACTCACCCTTTATGCGACAGAAACCTGATTAATGCTCGGCTTGATGCTGTTTCTGAAATTGTAGAATCCATGAGTTCGTTTAAAACTTCTAAAAACTTTGTCAATGATGAGGGAGATACGGATATTGTCCTCTTCCATCCAGAGGTTAATCATGTGCTTGATTCAGTTCTTACTACTTTAGGAAGGTCACCTGATATTCAACGGGGAATTACAAGAATTTTCCATCGAACAGCTACAGCATCAGAGGTAATGAATGGCTCTCTTTCTCACGATACACATAGGCATTTCAATTGGCTAACAATTGGCTTAATTCATATGCTGATTTTAGCAATGGAGGGGGAAAAAAAAACTATTGATGAAATTAAAATCTGGCATGTGAAGCATGTCATGTTCAGCAATATCTAACATAACAACAGCCAGTGTAATGACTGATGCTCTATCAATATTCATGCTTGATGATGGTCTATAAATAACTGGGTGATACAGTTTATTTCAGTCATTCAAACTATACTAGTTACTGGGAAACAGCTTCAGCAGCTTCATGTAGAGGAAGAGGAAAAGTATGTGCAATCAAAGGCTGTGCGCTCTCAACTGTTGAAAAAGTTGATTTTGACCGCTTCCTCATCTAGTGTAATCAATAGTGCTGCAAAGCTTTTGTCCGGCCTAAACAAGGAAGCTGCTGATCAGCGAGATCTTCCCAACCTGTTTATCATTTCAGAAGGACGATTTTCAGAGGTGCAGTGAAACTTAAGTCATGGTTTATGTATCGACTCTCATTCATTCTCTCTTCGGTCTTCCTTTTTCTGAGTAGTTTTTTCTATTTGCAGGTATCAAAAGCCAGGACAAAAGTTAGGCTTGCTATAGATAAATTAGATTCATTAATTGGTATATACCGGAAACAACTCAGAATGCACAACATGGAGTTCATGTCCGTTTCTGGTACCACACATTTGATAGAGGTGTGTTCAAGTTGTATATGCTATTTTATATTTGATGATCTTTCTTATGGAACTGGTGTTAGGCACTGTCAGCAGGCCTAACATAATGTGGTTGTATCTGCAGTTGCCATTAGAAGTAAAGGTGCCTTCAAACTGGGTGAAAGTCAACAGTACCAAAAAGACAATACGTTATCATGCACCAGAAGTACTGACAGCTTTAGACCGGCTATCACTCGCAAATGAGGAGCTCACTCTTGTTTGCCGAGCTGCTTGGGATAATTTTCTTAAGGAATTTAGTGGATACTATTCTGAGTTCCATGCTGCTGTTCAAGCACTGGCAGCACTGGATTGCCTTCATTCACTCGCTCTCCTTTCTAGAAATAAGGTTTAGCTGTTATAGTGTTCATGTACTTGATCCTTCATCTGGCATTGTTGATGGTAAATAACCTCCTCACGTTATTCATTGCAGAATTATGTTCGCCCTGTCTTTGTTAATGATAGTGAACCTGTTCAGATTTGTATAGGTTCTGGTCGTCATCCGGTATGTATACATAAAGCTTTAATAATTGAAACTAATACCAGAGAATAATTATTGATAATATCTTGGATTCTCCAGCTTGGCTGGGCTAGGTTTTAGCTAAATTGGCAACTCTTATGGTGATTGTTGCAATTAATGAAATTAAGTGTGCATAAATGTGTCTCCTTCCCTGGTTGCTGATAAGTTAAGCATGCATGGGATTCTGTAAACCCAGGCTGTGCTTTATTAATTCAATGAATTTACAGTTTAATTGTCAACTCTGGCTAGGTTTTGGAGACCATACTACAAGATGATTTCGTTCCGAATGATACGTGTCTACGTGCAGACGGCGAGTACTGTCAGATTGTTACGGGACCAAACATGGGTGGCAAGAGCTGTTATATACGCCAAGTAGCTCTCATTGCTATCATGGCTCAGGTAGTAACACTATATCTTTTTTCTTTAGTTGACCAATTGTAAATCTCCTTTCTGGATTTACTCTTACACGTACTTCTGTCAAAGTTGTCAACTATTTCCAAACTAATAAAACTGAAGGAAACTTCGCTGGACGTTGATATGTTTTACCTGGCATCAGTTCACTTTTTCTTGTCCAACCAATTTTGTAGTTGAGAGAACATTTTCTTGAAGCAAATTCATTACTCTTTATTGCTTTTTAAAAATGGATTTCCCATCACCATGGCTTCATCAACGCTTCCCTTCTGATCCTCTAGGTCGGTTCCTTTGTACCAGCATCATCAGCAACATTGCATGTGTTAGATGGAATTCACACGAGAATGGGAGCTTCTGATAGCATCCAGCAAGGAAGAAGCACCTTTCTGGAAGAACTGAGTGAGGCCTCTCATATACTTTCTAGTTGCTCAGCTCAATCTTTGGTCATTGTCGATGAGCTGGGGAGAGGCACAAGCACACATGATGGTGTAGCAATTGCCTATGCTACATTGCGATACCTCCTAGAACAGAAAAGATGCATGACCCTGTTTGTCACTCATTACCCAGAAATAGTTGGCATAACCAATGAGTTCCCTGGTTCCGTAGGGTCGTACCATGTGTCTTATCTGACATCACTCCAAGATTCATCTATAATGGACAAGGATTCTAACCAGAATAGTGAGCAGATGGACTGCGAAGATGTTATTTACCTTTATAAGCTCCAACATGGCACTTCTGAGAGGAGCTTTGGATTTAAAGTTGCTCAGCTTGCGCAGGTTAATTAATTTCTTTTCGCTTGGGGAAATTTTGTCTACTTACTCTTCTTGTGTTTCAGGGAAAAGAAAATTTTAATTAGAAATTGGTGTGGAAAAGTTGATTAGCCAAAAAATTAATCAGCCTAGAAGAAGGAACTTCTGGACAGTAACTTGTGAACTGTTAAACTCAATTATTGCACCCAATGTTTGGGCCGATAGTAAAACATGTCCTTGCATGCACATTCAAATTTTAGCTGTTTGCCTGTCTTGAGATTGAGATGCGTGTGCTGTATTGTAGCTACCTTCTTCATGCATCAATCGAGCCATTGACGTGGCTTCAAAGTTGGAAGCTGCAGTGAGCAACAGAGTAAGAAACAGGTCAGGGAACACATGTTTTGGAGAAGCAGCGCGACACGATGAAGCTCAAGTACTGGAGAACCCCTCTACACACTCTGATAGCATCTGTGCAGGAGGTAGTATGGGCTTAGAAGAACTCACTAATGCTTGCAGGAAAGTGTTTTCGAACCTTAACATGGCATACATCGAAGGTGATCACCCCGCAAAACACTTCCAGCAGTCTTTGGAGCACGCCAGAAGGCTTGCAGTGGAGTTGATAAATAGGTAATAAAACATGCTCTCGTGTTCAGCTCATTAGCTGTAAGCTCATTTTTTCACCTGATATCCTGCTTGGTGCTTCTGACACATCACTTACACTTAAAGCTTCATTTAATTTAATTTTAGCTTTTGTGCTTAGGAATATATTTACATGATCCTGCTTTTCAGGTAGATGAGGTCTTAAATGTGAAAAAGGTGCTTGATGTGTCAACTGTCAAGGACGACAAGATCAGCAATCCCCATTGATTGTTGTTGAAGAATCCCTTTACCTTTTTCCTCCTTGTTTTCAGTTGGGGATCTGGAGACATGCATGAGAGCATGATGTGCATTAGTATCTTGCAGAAAGAGGTAGTGTTATCTTATGGTATGGTGCTGTGACCGTCGTTTTTGATAGAGCGGAGCTGCAGATGAAGGTGAGGAGGGCCAATTCTGCAGATTCACCTATAGTTTGGTTTGTCTAATTTTATTGTATCAACCCCCAGTTTTTCACATATGAGAAATCAGATGTCACTCCAATTTGATTGCTCTTTATCCCCCTGCCTCCTTGTTTGTAGTTTTTGCATTATTTAAGGAGTGAGGGAGGCATGTCAACTGAGGTGTGATATGGTGGTGTATTTATTTATTATTTTTTAAAAAAGGAAAGAAAGCATGTGAAGAAAAAAAAATAATTCTCAACTTTTCCTTCCCTTTCCATCCCTCCTTTTTTCCTTTTCTCTCTCTCTCTCTCTCTCTCTCTCTCTCTCTCTCTCTCTCTCTCTCTCTCTCTCTCTCTTTTGGGAAAATGTTCGCTAGAGTTATTCCGGCATACCATTTTCATCACGTCTAAATGAGAAATGTCACATGTATCAAGTGCATTCAAAAATACAAGAAAAATCTTGATTAATTAGTAATTTTGATTGGGAAATGATTCCCATTGGCCAAGATTCCATGTGTATGTGGGTCCTCAAAAATGCATCGTGAACCTTTAAAAGGTTCACTCTGTTTACCAACCCAATTTCGGAATAAAAAATGGGAGAGTGTATCAGCACTCCATTTTCTTTTCTAGTAGTAGGATTTTGCAAAGTTTTTTAGACAAAATTGAAGAAAAATTAAGAGTCTTTTTTGTAATTGTGATACAGTTATCTTGATGAAAATAACTTTGCACATGAAATTAATAGTCTTTTCGTCTAAAAAACAAAAAAACAAAACTTTCGTTTGACTTTTGAGCAATGAAGTTAATTGATTAATATAATCAATATATTAATATAATTGTTTATTATTTATTTTATAACATTTAAATTAATGATTAAAGTTTCAAAATTTGAATGAAACAAAAATATATTAATAGTTGATTAAAATTAATTGATTAAAAGGAGTCAAATAGAAAAAAATTTCTTGAAATGGAAAAAGTGTAAATAATAAAAACAAATTGAAGTGAATTGTGCTGAATTTGAATTTGAGACGAATTCGAACGAATTACCATATAGATGAAAGCGATATACATAAATAATATTAATAGTATTGTAAACATATTAAGTTGGGTGGCTATTTTTAATATGTGTAATTTGCAACCCTAGGGTTCTCTATTTATTAATAGGG
>JAOTQG010111371.1:0-11834 GCA_025631175.1 Iris virginica
GGTAGCTTTTACGACACAAAGAAATTGGTGGGGCGTTTGGGTCTTTCTTACGAGAAAATAGATGCATGTAAGAACCACTGCATAATCACGTAAAGGAGATCGATTTATGTAATTTTAATTAATTATACTTTTTTATGAATCTCATATTTCATGTATATATTATTTACGTAATTTTAATTCTTTGTATTATCATATTTTATTCTTCATGCAATTTATATCTCATGTAGTCATGTGTGTTAACTTATAAAATTTAAATTAATAAAATTGAAATACAAATTATACTATATAAATTAATTATATATTTATTTATATATATCTTTTAAAAAATAATCATATATATAAATATAGATTTATAATTATATAATTATATATATTAGATAATAAAATTAATGGAAATAAAATTAATGTAATAAAAGTTAATGGAAAATTGATGTAGCAAAGTGTGAGAGAGACTGACCATCGAAGTTTTTTTTTTTTAAGAGGCTGAAGGAGAGGATGAGAGAAGTTGAGATAGGGAAAAGCTGATGTAGCACAGTTCTGAAGAAAATGAGGAATGATGACCAATGTGGATGCCCTAAGGTTAAGAAATCCATTCTCTCGATAAAAGAGCTTCTTCCATTCCTCTAAGGTGCCCTTAGGTCAACAACCGATAGAAAGCGAGCTTTCGAAATGTTGTTGAAGAAAGACCAAAACATCCTAAAATGTTCGATCCCCAATGTCGACAATCGCCTGAAAGAAAAGAAAAGATGGATGGAGATCTTTTTCGGAGCTTACAGAAGCTCGCGCAAAGAAGATTTATAGGAGAGAAGTTCCCATCTCTCTTAACAACAGTTATGCCTCTTTGTACAATATAGAATCAGAGTGGTTAACGCCCAAGGAAGTCTGAGAGGGCGAGGTCTCATATGAAGCAGTAGTTAAACGGGAGGGATTGAGAGACCCATAAATGCCAATTTAGGGCTCGCCGATGAGATTGCCCAGATTGATCTTCAAATCGTGTAAAAAACATATTACGAGGCATGTAAATGTGAATGGTCAATGCCCACATAATTGAGCACTTCTCCAAATTGCAACCTCATCTCGGCTTGGACACTTGAATAATTTATGATTTTCGATTTTTTGGGTGTGTTTGAATGGATGATTTATTGATTTGGGTTTTGGGTTTTTGTAATGATTATAGTAAAAAGTAATAGAGAGATAGAGAGAAAAAGTGTGGAACCAATGAGAGAAAAAAAATAAAAAATCAGAAAACCTGGGTGAAAATCACCCACAGCCATTTAATGTCTCTTGAAAACTTTGTATTCTGGTGTTCGAGATCCCAATAGAGTTATGAATCTGAGGTAGAGAATACAAAAAATATGTTTATTTATAACTATATATATATTTATGTATTTATTACACATTTATAAAGCTAATAAAAAATTTATTTTATTTTTATTTAAAATGATATAATTTTTTTTTAATAAAAATTATTTTTGTCACAAAAATTTATGTAATATACTTAGAATCTTCAATTTTTATATGGAGTGCCTAGGCACTCCTACCAAAGAGTGCCCATAATACACATAGCAGTTATAAAAAATGCACATAACATAATTTATGTTCATTATGTATTTAATATGTGCATTATGTATTTAATATGTGCATTATTTATAATTGCTATGTGCGTTATGGACACTCCTTGCTAGGAGTGCCTAGGCACTCCATATAATTTTCATAGAACCTGTATACTTTATAAATGGTCGCTCTCTAAAAATAATTAAAATAAAACACTTATTTCGTAAAATACAAACGGGGTTTTAATGTCGTTATGAGCACTTTTGCATATTTAGGGGAATAAGAATTGAGTCGATTGACTATAATATGAAGGGAAAAAATGATTGTTGTCACAAACAGCTGTGTTGGGACGAAAGTGAAACAAGTACTAATTTGGGGGGTTTGTAGTGGATAACTTTCATTTAAGGGACACAAAAGCGTAAACTAACCGATACATCAGGGGAGTGATCAATTCCCTCCAAAATTTTAGATATTCGAAACTCGTCCTCTTTGCCTCCAATTTTTTTTTTTTAATAATTAAAAATAAAATCCCCAAAAGATTGGCGCTCTCTTTTTGTCTATTGTGCTTAGTCTAACGATGAAATCGAAGCTCTCTCCCATAACAATGGCAGAATCTAAGATTGAATCTCCGCACTTTCCCCCCCTCGAAATCTCCCAATCATCTGTAAAATCGCATTGTCAATCACCATGGAACCGAATTCCTCGTCGACGACGTCGAGGTTTCGATTTAGAGATCATGATGGAGGAATTGAGGACGGCGAATCGACGGACGTCGACGGTACCAGCTCAGAATCTTCCTATATCTCCAGCGACGACGGCAACGATGTTGACTCTGAGCTCGATTCCATGACCGGAAAGGTAGTATTATAGTCAACTCCTTATACTCCATTAGTGCTAGGTGAATGTATGTATACCGAGCTTGCTAGATATTATTACTATTATTATTATTATTATTATTATTATTATTATTATTATTATTATTATTATTATTATTTATTTGTTTATTTATGTAGAGGGTTTAGCATTTTGAGTATTCTTTTACATTTGGATTTGTAGTTTCTGCTTCTCTTATGAAATGCTACATTATTATTTCCTTTGTTCTGTTGATAGAGCATGGTTTCTTATATTTAAATGTTAACATCATCTAACTCAAATAAGTCTGTATTTATTCTCTTAGGTAATAAGCTCCATTATTAAAAATTACATCAAAGTATTCCGCAATAGGCCTTTTACGACTTCATAAAAGAATAAGTAAATTTATTCAAACCGTTGCTGAGATTTTCTCTTAAGTTAGTAAGAAAAGATATCAAAATTGGGCTCATTGCACAAAACACAGTTTATCTGCTTATAGCAAAACCCATGACTTGTCCTTTACTCCAGTAAAATTATGCGGTTGAGGAGCTACAAATTGTTTATCTGGTCATGCATCCTCATTCAATGGCAAAACTGCATGCCTCACTCCACCCGGAGATGGTGCTTATTATGATTACCACATTATTCACAATCTCACTTTTTGTTGCCATGAGCTTGTGATTCCTCTCGACATATCCTTGTGAACTGTTATAAGTGTCAAATAGATTGAAGTACAGCCCTGCAAAGAATCGTAAATTCTTTATTTGCCAACGTTAAGTAAGTGCTGTCCTCTAATAAGGCTTCTTTTGTGATTTATTACTTTTACTCTCATTGTTGTTTATTCTTGCTTCCTATTTCAAGGTTTTCCAATATTATTGAAATATGACATAAGGCGGAAATTATTACTATTAGTCTAATACCCATAGTATATATATATATATATATTAATATAAGCATGTTGCTTTTGGTAGAATTAGATGACGAAAAATGGAATATGTCCAGTCAAAGCAATAGCGAGAAAGTTGATAGGAATAGAGTTTATAAGAAGCTCGCGTTCGTAGATGCAGGGGATGTACCTTTTATTTCCTTATGACGTTTGTTTTGCAACGCTTCCAGTTCTTGCATTTCCCAGTGCCCTTGAAAATCTGTATCAGTTACTGTTCTTATCAATGCATCTTGCGCTCTTCTGCATGCTAGTGTCATTTCTACTACTCCCTCCGTTACATTTTTTAAGTGTCCATTATTCTATTTCGGGAAGTTTCAAAATAAGCGCACACTTTCCTATTTGAGAACAGGACAAGTGATTTGTGTCCAAAAATTCCATTTGGACACACTTTTCATTTGATTGTATCCACATAATTTACTTTCTTAAATATTGTGCAAATAGGTAGGAGGCACTTGAAAAGTAACGGATGGAGAAATTATTTTTGTTTTGATTTCTTATTGTTTTTTACAAGTTTACCACTGGTTTTACCTTTCTTAGTCCTTTCATTGTGGATTATGTTCGGGTCTAAGTAAAAAGCACAAGTTGCTTTTCGTATTGCAATGTATGCTGTCTCCTTGACCATATGCAGCCCCTTCTAAAGCAAATGCTTTGGCCCCCTTTTAAATGGGTAATTCAGTTAGTCGTACATTTATTTTCAGTTTTATATGTTTTCTCTTGTTTTGCTGGCGTAGGGCATCAAACGTCTTTGTTCGGAACTACTTGAGCTTAAGGAGGCATCCAATGTGGATTTTCAAGAGAACATCAATTCCTATTATTCATCCTTTATCAGGTATATCGTAACAATGAGTTATTTAAGTGGTTTTCTTGAGAGGCCTCTTCCTGTAGAGTTAAAAGTCTACCGCCGTATTGGAAACCCGATAAGAAGCCCGAAGAGGTTCTTTTTGGTGGTTTGTAGTGCTATTCACCAGCTCGCATCTATGAGGGGTGTAAATGATCTGTTTTTCAAACCAACCTGGTTTTATTACTTGGGACAAAATCAAACTGTAGAAGGCATTTAAATTCCGAAATTGATTAGGACCACAACAACAACAAAGCTTTAGTCCCAATCACTTGGGGTCAAATACATGAATGATGAATCCTTTTCCGCTATTCCATGCGATCCAATGCAAGTCACCATACAACCCACAATCTTTCTTGTCTTTCCGTATAGCCGATGTCCATGTTAAGTTTGGCTTACCCCTACCCCTAGTTTGATTAAGAATAATATCAATCACACTTCCTAATTGGAGCACTAAGCGGCCTACATTGTACATGCCCAAACCATCTTAGGTGGTTTTCTCTCATTTTCTCTACTATAGGACCGATTTTCCCAAAATAAAATAAAAATAATAGCACCAATTCGTGTTATTTCTGTTTTGTTGGTTTAAATTATTGGCTTCTGGCCTTTTTCATCTTCCTCCGGTGAAAGGAAACTTCAACACTTCTACATAGATTGGCACATTGAAGATGGTTAGACAATTTCATGTTGGCTAATAACATGACTTACTGGAGAGGGTGGAGGATGGGAGTAGATCTTAAGTTTATTTAAGAAGGAACTTAACATTCTGCCTGCTATGATGGGCAGACAGACACGTATAATGGGGGTGAGTGACATTTGATTATGATTGCAGATGTAATATCCCTGGACTCGTACATTTTCTCATCACTCATAACCAGTGCACATCCACCCTTGTATGAACTAAATTTGTTGATTAAAGCTTCTGACCTACAATCGTTTACCGCGAGAAGGTGGTTTCCAGTGTGCAAAGAACTTCCACTATATTTTACTTGAAGGTCTAAGCCTATATTAACACGAGCACCAGCCTAGGCAGACCCAGGGCCCGATATTCATTAGTGCCAGCTGTCTGAATATCACTCACCCTGCTAGGGATTATTGTTTTGAGGAGTTCCTTGTGCATCCAGACTGTCTGAACATAATAATTTAAACACAATAATTCTGATTGTTTTCAAGTGGTAGTTTCAGACCTTCAGGCTTACTCCTGTGAGAGCTACATAACGACAGTTCTCTATCTGCCTGCGCCGCCCCCCTCATTTTTTGAGGTTGTAAGCTACTTGCATGTTAGATATTTTCTCGGAAAGACATGTTTTAACAAGTACTTTACAATCCAAGATGGCCTTTAGTTCCATAGCTAGCTATTATTGTTTCGGGTACCAGGAGGGGCAAAGCAAAGGATTAATCATGTAATATACCAGAGACAATGGTTTTCCTGAACTTGGTACTGTCTTCTACTACTCTGCTGTCTGTGAGACAAACATTGTCTGTTTATCATAATCGGTTGGTTGAACATGAAACGTGCAAAGTGATTGCCTTTTTCATCACTTAACTCCAGTCATTCAAGATGACCCTGGGGCTCTCCATAAAGTGAATCTAATAGAGATATGACTGAAAGGGGTTTATCAACCCAATTCCCTTTTTTGAACATGGACAGTAGCTCCAAGTCCATTCATCCTGCAGCCTGCTATTCCTTCTTCAAGTTTTTACTACCAAGTAGAGTTTGACATTGTCATCATGTTTGCAGGATTTTCGAAGAAGTGGGTGTTATGGAGAATGAAGTTTTAGAACTGAAGCATTATGTTACAGCACAGAAAAATCTAGTCAATGACCTCATAGCTGGCATTGATCAAAAAATTCTATCAGAGGAGACAGTTGACTCAGATTCTGAAGAGCCTTTAACAGATGGACCTCGCACAAGCATATTAGATAATCATACTGATGATGTTTCAGATCTCCTGGACATTCTTCTGTCAGAGCACAGGTTAGATGAAGCTCTTCTAATTTTTGAGATGGAAGCTGAAACATCTCAAAGCATGCAGTTGCAAAAAGATCCTTTGCAAGATGTCTGGATATCTTCTAAATCTGCAATATCAGAAAGGAAGGTCATGCTCATCAATCAGCTGAAACTAATGGCTGAGAACCCCCGGGTGTCTGCAGCAGAACTGCAAAAGGCATTAGTTGGACTTTGCAGACTTGGTGTCGATCATCTTGCAACTCCATTATTACTTAAGTATTACCACTCTCGGATAGCATGTGGGATACATGATTTGCATTACTCAAAGACATCTCCACAAGGCACACTCATTCGTGATGTAGCAAAATTTGTATTTTCTATGATCTCTCAAGCAGCAAGGAGTTATGTGGTCTTATACGGAGAAACTTCTCCATATGCTTCAGAACTCGAGCATTGGGCATGTGAAGAAACAGAAGTTTTTGCTTTGTGTTTCAACAAATACGTAAAATCAATTTCAGAAATAAGTGGTAGATTGTCCACTGCAGTTGAAGCTGTGCACTTCGCAGTGTCGTATTGCTCTCTTTTAGAAACTCAGAGAATAGTTCTGCGACCATGCTTAATAAGACATATCCTTCCTTGCATGGAAGAGGTCCTGCAGGTCCACATTGATCACTTTCAGAAAGTCATACGTATCTTCACATCAATGGATACTTGGGTTGTGGACCGATATCTTGCATCAGGAATTTTGAGTGAAGGGAGCTCTCCCATGTATGTTGAGCAACAATCAGAATATTTCTTTCTCACTAACAGCGGCCGGAAATTTGTAACACTAATTCAGGTATATTCAATGCTACGCTTGATAGAACTAAGATGTGGTTATACATTACTGTCGTCAAGCATGCTTGGTTCAAGTGATTCTTCAATGGCATCCCATTCCATGGTCTGTGATTACTTTTCATTTTGTTACAGCATGTTTGGCAGTATCTAAGCATGTACTGCTGCTGCCAAGTTCTTGACTTGTGAATTTGCTCATTAGGAACTTCATTAAATGAAAACATTTTCATTAGGTGAAACAATCAACACTGTTTATTGTGCTTGTTAGCTGCAGTAATGTTTCATTTTCTGCTTCGATTCTAGCCATTCTTACTTTTCCTTTCTTCTCATGGCGAAAGTGAGTACCATGCATATAATCGAAACTAATGAAATCAAGTAACACAGATATGTGCAAAATAAAACAACCTATTTCAATCAAGCTGTCAGTCATATCACATGTTGATGGTTGGTGTTTTTTTTTTCCTTAATCTGAATGTACGATTGAGTACGAATGCTGCTCTTCATTCATAATATTATAGTGTGTTCACTTCGCAATGCGATTCAACATGAACTGCTCAACTTCAGCATTGACATACCTTATTAATAAAGGCAGTCATGTGATTGATTATGCTTTTTCCTAGCTTCACTTGCTCCTATATCTCACTCTTTAAAAGTTTTCAGGCTATCACCGAAGACATATCATCTTTAGCTTCTATCGAGTTTGAGGGCTTAATCCTCAAAGGGCTCATGGACCTATTTTTGGAGTACACTATCATGCTTGAAAGAGCTCTTGCCAAAGAAACAACTAATCTAGAAAATAGTGGGTCAAGAATCCATTTGGCAGAGTCACTGGAACAACAAGTTTCTATTATTGCCAATTTTTCAACGCTTGTACACTTCATCTCCAGCATAATCAGAAATGTATTCAAGGAAACAAACAATTTGAAGTTTGAAATAGATAGTTACATTCTAACCATTCAAGACACTTGCAGTCAACTAAGGACTCATTTCTGCAATCAATTTATACAAGAGATGATATTAGTTGAAGATCACCAAAGAACTTATCCAGCAAGTTGCGTTGGGGAAGGGGGGGAATCGAGCATGCTTCAGGATTTGATGCCTTCAGCTCCTTATCAGGTAAGCAATATAACTTATGCAGAAAGTTCAATACAATTCTTCCGATGCCTTTTGTTGAAATGCACTACTTGCAACTTGGACGTGATTTACTCTTGTGAAACATATTATGATCATTCACAAGTTTTGGATTGTGATCGCAGCATATCATGTCAGTGTTTTCTGTAGTGGAAGTTTGTTCCTCGGAAAATTGTGTTCAATAGTTGGTGATACTGATCACTGATAATTACGGGAAGACTGTTCCTTCATTTCCACGCCTGCTCATAATGCGGATGTGCGTAGATCCTTCATTGGTTTCTACATACCAGTCGATGATCCATGCTTGTTTGTTCCTTATCATTTCATGTACTTTTTACTCGTAGCCGACAGGCGACTGCAGACGCATTATTAATTACTCCGCTGATCTTTTTGGTGTCAGGCAGAGGTTTTCTAAGAAAATATCCTCTCAACTGCTATGGCTTACTTAGTCTAGCTATCTACCACTTTTTCTTATAGGACCAAAGTCCAACAGTAGTTCTCAATCGGAAACTTTTAAAACGTTACTGTGCTTGTGGTATTACGTTGGTTTCGAGCATAAGCTCAATTACAGATGGCTGACTACTTAATCAATTGTTTTCACCGCTGCCAGCCACTCTTCGCGAATTCATTGCATTTTTAGCAAGGTCCATCCATTTCTCATTAGTTAAGCTATGCCTTTTTTTATGCCAGCATGGTAATATTGCTGAGAAATGCTGAGTGGCTGGTACCAAGTCATCGACACCATGTCTCTCCTTTAATCAAGATCTTCTTCATTTGCCTACCTGTACTCATCCTCGGAGCTCTAAGAGTAGGATTAGTGACTGGAGAATGATTAAGGTTGTCTCATGCTTTTTATTTTATTTTATAAGGATAAGTGGATTAAATGAAATTAGATGGGGAGCTATGTCATTTATCGTGACTAATTGTTTGGGACCTGACACACAGGCTCTTTAGGCAAGACAGCAAATCTCTCCGTCTCTCTCTCTCTCTGTCTCTCTTTCTCTCTCTCTCATATGTTCAGTCTTGTAAGACTTGATATTTAGTGTATTTCCACAATGTATCAGCTTGATCTGGAATCAGTATTGGTAGTTCTTTAGTTTCGCTCTTTAGGACTTATATAAGAAGAATGAGAAAAACTGAAAGGTCGTTATCATCACCTGATTGTATCTTTGACTTCTTGAAAAATTAATGTTCTCTGCTGGATTTTCTGTTTCGGTTTGAATTTTTTTATACTCAGGTACTATTTTTGAAACTAAGGAAAGTAGAAAATCTTGCTGATGACAACGTTGTTGAAGAGGACTGGTTGATGGGTCTACTGACGGAGTTGGTTGAGTCCATATTTGATTGGATTTCTACTAATGATGAAATCTGGATGATTTCTCGCGAGGATTTAGTTGAACACCAAGATGGAAAACTCATGCAGGTAATGTCCTTTTGTTTATACAAGTGCTGGATCAGATTCAAGGGGGTTTATTTTCACATAGGTCTTCCTCACCTTGCTAGACTAATTGGCACTTGTTTGATTAAGTTTGTGTCCCGTTCGATTTATGATTGGCTTCCAGACTTGCATAGCTGATTATAAGAAGTCTCACATGCTTTCAACTCATTCCAATGTAGCTGTTTATGCATCATAACTCAGTTTTTGCAATGATGTGCTGTCCTTTAGCCAACAAACATACCAGACTTCATTCTAGATCCCCTACAGAAAACAATATCATTGTTGCAGTATTGAACTTCAAACATTCAACATTATTTTTGGCATGTTCTAAGCTTATTTCTTTTCTATATTGGCACTAGAAATATGTTGTGGAGGGGAAAAACCGAGTTCAGTTGTATTAGCTCTAGAAGGACGTGGAAGATTTATCAAATGGTGGTTCCTTTCGTACCCACAAAAAAAACAGTCCTATCGTACACATCACACTTCTTTACGATGTAGCTTTTCATGCTTGTAATATTTCTAAATTACACAAAAGTTTAGCCTTTTATGGAGCCACAGCTACTTTTTTTTTAATTTAAGAAAAGGAAGGTGAGACAATTTTTTTGGGAGGGAGTGCTTAATTTTTAAATCTTGGTATAACTTTCTTCAAAGTAGATGGCGTTTATCATAGGGCTTAGAGGCCATTTGGCTTGTCCTCTTGGGTGTTCCAGATTAAAACATGATCATAAAATCTCATTTTACATGTAGCTGTTTTGTTCAAAATGTAGTATTTCACTATTAAAGACTACATCCATGAATTGAACAAAATTCAAGAAATACTGTTAGGATCATTGCCTGGCAAACAAAAATATGGGACTCTGAACTATGGCAGCACATCTCATAAGACTTCAAGCACGAACTTATGCAGTTATGCGGCGCAAACCAAATACCTTCTTTGCTCAATACTTCCTTTCAACGGAAGTTGAATAAGATGGAAATGCTTCAACTACTTATATGCTTTATTTAATTTTCTCTTTACCTCATGCTAACATATGTGCTGAAGTTGTTACTATCTTTTGTGTTTTGTGTAACAGTTTTCTCTTGACATGCGATTTCTGGTTGAAATAGCGAGGAGCGGAGAATTCTTGACGAGCAGCATGATCGATGCCTCTCAGGACCTTGTATCTCGCATGAAATTAGCCTTTGTTTCTTCTGGGTTAGATCTTAATAGGTACGTCCGTAGTTTGCTTTGTCGTTTACTGACTACTATATGTTTGTCTAGTTTCTGCTCGTTTTGCTGTCACTGAAACCAATTATTGTCTCCACATTTCAAATGTTTTCATGTTTTTTAAGCTGTCTGTTACTCTGTTTTATGTCGAGCGAATTTGCAAAACTCTTAGGTCTATGAACACCACCCATGTGTTCAATGCGATTAGCGAGATTGGGTCTCCGCCTCTCCCTCCGTCTTCTCTCCTTTTCTCTAAAAACATCAATGAAGTTGCTACCCTAATAATCAAATTGGACTTCTTGCCCTGCAATCCATGGACTTCACTGTTGCTTTTATTTTACTGCAGATATGTGATAGACGATGCACAGGCCACAAATGCTGCCATAAAAAGCCTTCAAAAGCTCAAGGATGCAGATGAAACGACTTCATTTTCTGATGAGACCTGTGATGATCTTGAAGATGCAATAGACCATTACTCAACCCATTCGACAAGTGACTCTGTTGAATATGACGAGACAGCCGAAAATTCTGTTAATATCGATGAGTTAATAGTTGCCTTCAGTAATGGAGGAGATGTTTCGAAACTCGAAGCAGATCCTCAGGAAGGCTTTGTTGATCTTGGAGAGGACTCAATGAATAATAATAGGGCAGTGGAAGAAATGGAAGCAGACAATGGAAGTAGAGGGGGAAGTTGAATTCAAGATCCAAGCCGAATTACAGGAAAATGGAATTGATATGAAAAAAAGCTTTCGTGAAAGTGTTTCAGAGTCTATTGTTGAATAGAGAACCCTGCCATCATTTTTTCATAACTTGAGAAAGGCTTTGAGGATAGCTATTCTTGAGAAAGAACATTCAATGAAGCCAGGGCTGCTAGTACCAGTAACAGCAGCGCAGAAATGATGCGTGTAGAGGAGGTTGTATCCCATTCTTGTAATGTTTGTGTTAGGATCAGAGGGTTTTGGAGAAGAGTTTTAACAAGGATAGTATGCAGCATTTTCTCTAGGACAACTGAGACGAGATTTTTATTTTGTATTTCTCAAGTCACTAGGGGTGGGCGCGGTTCGGTTCGGTGCAGTATAGAGC
>JAOTQG010111382.1:0-11834 GCA_025631175.1 Iris virginica
AGAAAAGGTTGAAAAGAGAAACTAATGGTTTGATTGGGAGAGAAATAGGGGAGATGAGCTTTTAAGGAAGAGAGGGAAGGTTGGTAATGGAGAGGGAGTATATATGGGTCTAAGAGAAGCGTATGCTAGTTGGGGGAAAGGGGGTTACGGGAGTATTGACAGATACAAAAATAGTAGATCTAATGTCCCTAGGATTTAAAAAAATTACAAAATTGCCATAGGACGGGATTAAACTAGTATATCATCCTGGCTATCCAATTCTCTTAGATTTAAGGGCTAATAAGAGTTCTTAGGTTCTTAGGATTTAAATGGTTCTCAATAGAATAAGTCCCTATATATATATATATATATATATATATATATATATATAATAGCAACATTGCTGCCTCCGACGAGAGCTTGAATTTTACTTTCTAGAATTCTGCCTCAATTCAACAGTTGTAACCCCCACTTGAATCCTTTGAAAGTGAACTCTTATTGGTTAAAAAGAATGGTTTGCAAACTAGTTTCTCTGAATTTTCCTTTCAGTGGTGATGTTATACAGTCGTGATGTTGTGCAGTGCTTCAGAACTCGTTGGGAAAATTGCTTAAAACCCGTTGGGAAAATTGCTTAAAACCCGTTGGGAAAGTTGCAGGGGAGTCGGGACGGGAGACGGGAGAGAGAAGTAAGACGTGTCTTTAATTACTAAGATTACCAAGATGCCCTTCATTTGAAATTACTAGGTATACCCTTGCCCATGGGCACGTGAGGTGCATTTTTTTAAAATTAAATGTATTATTTGAAAATCAGGGAAAATGGAAAGAATCGGGTGGAATGTGAAAAGAATTCGAAACTTTAAAAATTTTGGGGGTGGGGAGGAACGTGTGAAGTAGATCATTGATTAGACGCATCTATTTTATACTAAAGATATATTTGAAATAAATGTACGAAAAAATATGTAGATGACTACATATTTGGAAATTGATTCGCCTAGGAGAAAAATTCTTTTTATCTTTTCCTATCGACAAACAGTCTTCACATCGGTTGGTTCTTTAGTTTCTCTAATGCTTTCGTCTTTCTTCTAGCGTCAAATTCGAGAGGTATCCTAGTGGAATAACTAAATTATCTTAATTGGATACGTGGATAGGGTATCCAACACCTATTTGGAATTATCATACAGTTATCAGTATCCCGTACGGGTACGGTACCCATTTTGAAATGTCCGTGCTATATAGTTGAGAATTAATTTTGGTATTGCATTAGATAGAACTTCGAGATTAGTTGAGGAGCATGAATTTCTAAACGTTCCCAGCTTCTGTGGTATCCTTGGTTATGCCTTTATTTTAGAGATTTGAGAACATCAATGCAACCACGAGAAAAGACCAACCAAGCCATAAAAAACCAGCTCCATCAGAGCCTCCACGTGCAGCCAGTTCCTGGTCCTGGCCCGTGTCTGAGCATTTCAACGCGATTTTTTGAGGGTTTTCTCACGATCTTCTGAGGGTCATGGATCAGGTGGAGGTTTAGTTATCTGGTGGTATTTTTGGGCGTTTCTTCTCTTGCCATGTGTTAGTAACTTGTTATCATGGTGGTAGTTTGTTGATTCTTGAGTTAACCATTGCTGAAGAAGATAAATCTGCCTCCAATTATAACGTTGGTATTTCTAGCTGAGGGGCTCAACTTAGTTCAGCGCTTATGCTTAGCCTTGTTAAACTGGATGGATCAAATTATATTGCATAGTCGCAAGCATGCTTACTCCCGATTCATGCCAATAGAATGCAAAAGTTAATTGATTAGTGGTCTAAGCACCCTGCAATAGTGATCCAAAGCTTGATGACTCACAGTCTGATAATGGAATGGTCAAGATGTGGTTGTATAATTTCATGGAACCTAATATCCATAAAAGCTGACTGGTAAGGTTCTACTCCTGGATTTTCTGACTCCTCATGCTCGGTTACCAGTTACCCTAGCCTTTATGGCATCATTGTAAACATCCAAACCTGCAAGAAGGTCTTCTTCCATAATCTTTTGATAGGCCTGGACATCTTCCGGACACTTTGCTCAAAAGATATGATAATGATCTAGTTCTCTCCACAATCTAGTAAGCTCGGAATAGTATTCCCAGTCTTGAGCATGGTGACTCTCAAAGCTAGATGACTAGGAGTCTGATATGCCATGGTCAGGACGTGGTTGCCAGAATTATACTATTCTTGTTGTTTAGGAAGTTTCATTGATTGCTTCCAGTGCAGTACTCAAGCTGATCCACGTGTAAATTTTGAAGCGCTAGGGCACAAAATTGATTTGAAAAGTGAATTTTGTTTCTTTCCAGCATAATTTCCGTTTCTTTCCTTTCCCTTTCCTCTTTGTAGGAACCTTGAAACTGTTGATTAACACTCACCTCAATTATTGGAGTAAACATGGATATGTTAAACCTAGGTGGCCCTAGGTTTCTGATTAACACTCACCGCTGTAACTGAATGTTTTATCAATTTAACGAAACCATTTTTTTCCTCTTCTATTATTCAGGAAATACGTTCCTTTTACTTGTTATTGAAATTTGTTAGGCACTTTCTATTGTGCCTGAGCCTTCAAACTTAAATGCAGGGTTTCACCACTGATAATGAGAGGGCTTTAGAAGAACTTTTTGGGGATGATGAAAGTACTCAGAAAGCTGATGCATGTTTAAATGTGATGGCCAACCGCATCGCAACAGTTTTTGCTTCATTACGGGTATGCGATCTGTATATGAAATGATAAATCTCTCATCACAATTGTTGGGATGCAGATGATCAAAACCATGATTCATATGTTATAAAATGTCTGATGTTTATATATGCTGTCTTTCTTCTGATGCTTGGATATGCTGGCTTTCTTTAGGAGTTTCCGTTGGTACGTTATCGTGCCGCTAAATCACTTGACCCTACCACAATGACAACCTATCGCGATCTAATGCCTACAAAGCTTGCCGCTGGCGTTTGGAACTGCCTTATGAAATATAAAACTAGTCTGCCCAACTTTCCTGTGCAAGAAACTTGCGAGTTGCTGATTCTCGATAGATCAATAGACCAGGTCTTTTAGCTGTGTATGTTGGTTATACTTCTGACAAATTTAGAGCATGCTATCTTTCTTTTGACTGTATCTGAATGAGTTTTTTAATTTCTAGATTGCTCCAATCATACACGAGTGGACATATGATGCTATGTGTCATGATTTATTAATCATGGAAGGAAGTAAATATGTTCACGAGGTTAGTCAATGGTTTTATTTTGTTTTTTAAGTTTCTGTTTGAGCCTTTTTTTTTTTTTTTGCTACTATATGTCAAGTAATTATACTCTCTAGGTTCCAAGCAAAGCAGGTGGTATTCCTGAGAAGAAAGAGGTCCTGCTGGAGGATCATGATCCCATCTGGCTTGAGCTTCGCCATTCACATATAGCAGATGTATGTCTTCTCTAATATTATACTCTTGAATGAATATTATGAATGCGTTTTGATCATTGGTGCCTCGTCAGGCTAGTGAGCGGTTGCATGAAAAGATGACAAACTTTGTGTCGAAGAATAGAGCTGCACAGATCCACCATGGAAGGTCAGTTTAGATCTATCTATGAAAACCTTCCATAATCACGTTAAAGAACAGGATTTCTTATCTCATATGCGATAAGAAATTATACCGAAATATCAACAAGAACATAAGTAGAAGTTAGCTGGAACTGGAGAATGGGTACATTGATTATCTGTAGACGAATAATGTTGTTTGGTAGAATATTTTTGTATACGTAAATGATGCAATATCCTCTTATTAATTTCATTTTCATTTACAAATTACAACCTTAGTAAATGTGTTAAAGGTAATGGTAATAAAGGGTTAGTATTGTACAACATTTATATCTAGGGGGCTTAGTGTAATATGGGTAGAAGTAGTGATATAAATATATTTTTTCATTTCAAGAGAATACACAGAAAAGTTTCCCGCTCTCCTTCTCTCAGATCTACTCTCTCTCTCTAACCTAACTCTTGGGGGCAAATCTGACTAAATGTTATCTGATGTTTAATGTGGGCTTCATTTTCATCCCTACCACAGCAAATTGTTGGTGTGACGTAAAACATCCTGACTATTGTGGGGGGCACGGTGGACATTTCATACCTTTACTACATGGTCTTGAATATAGGTTTATTGCATGTATGCTTAGATAGATATGTTGCACAGTCTGCTGTGGTACATGGATCAAGCTTGTCTGTGTAGATAAATTGTGTCTCGCTGTTTGCTGGGACACATAGGACAAGCTGAGTCAAGGCAGATACTTATTATTTGACATGTTCTATTGAGTCTTACCCTTTTGTGGGTTGCTACTTGTACTCTCTTTTAAAGTGATGGGTAAAATTTCTAAACAAATAAACAGTCCCAGTAAGAGGAAATCTCTACAGGTGAATGAACTCGGGAAAGGCTCATGAGACCCGTTTTTTATTGCCTGAGCCGAGTTCGGCCCAACATTTTAAAGTTCATCCCGGCTCGAAATGAACCCGACTCGTGAAGAAGAAAAAAATGAAAACTTGACTCGAACTCGTAAATACTTGATCTGTTTTGACTTGTTTACATCTCTACTTTCCTCTATCATGCTCCTTCCTCCCCTTCTCCGTGCAATCCCGTATTTTTTCTGCATATATAGTTTCTCCTATCTTTTCTTCAGTTTCATCCTTTTACCACTTGTCACTTTTTCTTAAGCAGATTATATAACTCAATCTCTCTCTCTTCTCCCCCCCCACCCCCCAAATTTTTTGTTCTGTTATCCTATCATTGGATAACTCCAGTTGACGCTAGAAAAATGGTATGCATTTGCTTGCTTATCAAGTTTTCTGAAGTCATGAATTTGGTGCAACATTAACTTGCAAGCATACACTCCTAGTTCGTAGAATTTTAGCAGTGTGTATTTTGTGTTTCAGCTTGTTATGTGTAGAATTTATTTCGATAATAATAACCTTGATATTGGTCTTCCAGGTTTAGCTGACTTTGATATCTACATTTTTGTAGAGATGGTGGCGAGTTGTCTACTCGAGACTTGCAAAAGATGGTTCAAGCGTTACCACAATATAGTGAACAAATCGAAAAACTTTCTCTTCATGTGGATGTGAGTTTGTAACACATACAGAACTCATACATTCTGTAGGGAGGAATAACTTTATTATATTACCTCACTTGTTTCAATGTGGCAATGAAGAGAGTTTGCCTTGTGCAATTCAGTGATTCATACTTTTGCCAAGATTACCTTCAAACACATCCATTTCTGCCCGTGGGTGTGATCTTTGGGTCCTTAGCTCTTTTTCTCGGAAAATCTGAATTATTCCAAGGAAAATGACTATAGTGCAGACAAATCCAAAGAAGTAACCAGTGACCAGTTGGTCTAGCGGTATCCCCTTCTCTTTCCTAACGTGAGGTTAGGGGTTCAAGTCTCATTGGAGACACTGTTGAGGAGCAATATCTTGTTGAAGATATCTCCCGGCTTTAAACGCTACTTGTTACTCTTGTAAGACCTAATTATTAATAATAAGGGTTGGGGTAAGGTTGTTACTCCCCTCCAACCTTTTAAAAATAAATAAATCCAAAGAAGTAGAAAATGTAGACAATTCATCTTCAGTTTCATGGTTATTAGAAATGGTCATTTCTCAGATGGCTTTCTAGCATTGGCAAGTGGCAATTCATTGCTGTCTCTAAACTTAAAACGGTTAACATGCTCGTCTTGACAATCACTCTTTCACAATTTCCAAATCCATCTGGGGTAGTTATTGAGACAAAGTTACCATAATTTGGTGCTTAATACATACTCTCTTGTCAATTAAAAATCCAGTCCTCAAATATGAGATGGTGGGAGAAATTCGGAGAAATTTGGCAAGGCCAGAACTTAAAACTTTTAAACGATTCTACTATGCATAAAAAAATCCAGTATGTTTTTCAAGTTTTATATTAAATATAGTTCAGACATTGTTTCTCGGTATGTCTAGTTGGTTAAGTGGTAACATATACGCCCTCCATCCCAGAAAAATCTTTCCACTTTCCTCGTGTTTTTCCCAAAATAATCTTCTCATTTCTAAAAAAGGCAAACATTTTAGTGTAAGTTTAAAATGGTACAAACGTGTAAATCTACGTCCTTAAAATATGTGAAATGTATAATGGCAAGATTTTTTTGGGACGGAGGGAGTTTTAATTTACTTGGAGCTTATGCGCCTCGAGTAGGTATAGACATGCACAACATGTTGCATGTAATTGGCCAAGTTTAACTTGTCCTTGAAGCAAACACAATTTAACACTCTAAATGCATATTCCCTTGAATTTCCTATCCTTCTCCATTCTTTTCCTGCCAACTACAGTTTTCAACGTAAACTCATCTTTTTCCATGACCTAGAGAACCGGTCACTGTTTTTTTTAAAGCAATAATTCCTTAATGGGAATTTTCAATTATCTTATCCATGGCAAGGAAAGATGTGTTTTGGAAGTTCCAATTAATTTGAATGACACGATCACAATAGGAAACCAAGTAAACCTTGCTTAATGCTAACCTGGTTTATTGATGCAGATTGCTGCAAAGCTTAATAAAATTATCAGGGATTTGGGGCTTAAAG
This sequence comes from Iris virginica, assembly GCA_025631175.1. NCBI lineage: Eukaryota > Viridiplantae > Streptophyta > Magnoliopsida > Asparagales > Iridaceae > Iris > Iris virginica. Next base: position 6,593 of record JAOTQG010111382.1, read on the forward strand.
AAGTTGGGCAATTGGAGCAGGACCTTGTATTTGGAGATGCAGGCACTAAAGAACTCATCACTTTTCTTAAAATGAAGCCGGTGAGAGCACATGCTTTCTTTGGAAGTTTCTTGGCATAAACAAGGCTACTACAATCTATATTTGCATACAGTCCACGTATACCTTTATTTATTCAAGTTCTTTTCTATGCAGGATGTAACACGTGAAAATAAGTTAAGATTACTGATGATTTATGCAGCAACACATCCTGAGAAGCTTGAAGGTGACAAAATGGCGAAGTTGATGGAGGTATGTACTCCTTCCTTCACTAAATTATGGCTTAACTGTCTGTTCTGTTTTCATGTTGAATGGTTACTACTTATCAGTAAATTGATGTGTGGGCTGAAACGGGAACACTTTTCAATCAAAGTATGCTACAACTTGAGGAGCGTGTTATAGAACTGATACATTCTCAACACCCCCCCCCCCTCAACACCCCTCTTTTGAATTGCAGAATCCATGAATAACAGCGAAAACCATTTCTGAGGTCGGTCTCCTTCTGGAAATGAGTCATTGATAGCATTAGTAGAATACTAGATGTGTGGAAAGTGAGTTCCATTTAAAGTCTACCTTAGAGAAACTGGTGCAATGCTCTTTGGTTGGGGAGGGGTGAGGGTAAGAAGAATCACTTGGTTAGTTGGGAGACTGTTGTAAACCTGTGAATGAGGATTGTGTGGCATTTTGGGAAAACCTAGTGTTCGAAAACAAGTCATAGTGGCTAAAAGATTACTGTGATTTCTGCTTAAACCAACTTCTCTTAGGATCATGTGAATTGGTTAAAAGGAATGGATGGACGCTAATAAGTAAACTGTACAAGAGTTTTGAAGCTCTTTACAGTGTTAGAAACATCCACTAATTACTATTGCTGGATATGCTGTCCACATTCGTATTTATTTCTTCCTAGTAAGTTATTCTCTTTTACATGAAAAAGAATAGAAATGTAAAAAGAAGCAGCCTTTTTTACCAGGTGGAAATCGATTGAACACGCAAAAGGTTAAAGTGGTATAGAACAGTTGTAATGGTTAAAATGTGTATGTGTGAACCTTTCGTTTCTTGTTCTCTAACAGTACCTTTAAAGTATGAATGTGCAGTGGGGGCTCTTACAATGTGTGTACTGTTATTACAAATTGTGTTGTCACTAAGTTGTTTATTTCATTATGAGAGGAAATTGGAGAAACATGAGATTGGTTTTTTTTTTTGTTTTTTGAAACAAAATCCTTGCCCCTTCAGTGGAGCATCCCTAATGAAGGAAAGTAGGACTATGCGAGAGGAACAGATGGAATATTGGTGAAGTTTAACCCTGAGTTTAGAGTTAAACCCATGATTTCAGAAAGCTTAATTTATCGCTCCCTAAACCCAACATTTAACTCTCAGAGTCATACTACTTCAAGAATAAATTATTAGATAATAAGTTCACTCGGAAATCTGGTCCACTGTGGTCTGGCTCTGCCTTCAAATTTTGACACAGCAGTTGAAGATTATTTTTGACCAATGCAATTAACTGCCAATGATTGAAAAGACATCAGCTCGTTCCTACATTTGTGACGGGGGCTCTTTGAAGCCTTACATTGAGCAAGTGAGAACCTCTGTTACCTGGACTCAGCTACGAGTATCCGACACTGGTGCAGATCCGGGTGTCGTATCCTCCAAAATCGTGAAACTTAAACCAAATTTGGCGTTAAATAGCCACACCCACACCCATGTCGTGTCGGTCACGGGTACTTTGGGAAAAGTGAAGGGTCGACACAACATAGGTGAGGACTGAGGATGCATACTAATATTTTCCATAGAACAGAACAGAACAGAAAGTCGGCATACGTTTCAGTTTAGATTCTTTGCAAAGTTATTAGAGTACTTATTGTTCCAGTCTCTTGAAAGTTCCCCTTATGCTTTTTCTGTTGCATATATATATATATATATATATTTTTTTTTTTTTTTCAGTTAGCAAACCTGCCTCAGGATGATATAAATGCTGTATACAATATGAGATATCTCGAAGGATCGTCAGATAACAAAAAAAGTTCAACCTTTTCCCTTAAATTTGACAAGGTGTGAATCATTTCATTCTGTAAAGCTGGTCGTTTTTGAGTTTTCTATCTCTAGCAATCTCATCTCTCTTCCTTCCATACTACTCCAGAAGAAGCATGCTCTAAGAAAAGATCGTACTGACGAAGAAGTAACTTGGCAGCTATCACGTTTTTATCCTATGATTGAGGTATGGTACTTAAAGCAGCAGTTTTCTCTCAAGTAGCATTCATTATGTTATATACATTATATAACCTGTTGCGTGTGTACTAGTGTTTGCATGTCCTTGCATTTATATTAGGTGTTCAGTCATGCATCATGTCTGAATTGCGTATTGGTGCTTTGCGAGGAGTATGGACTATTTGCTTTATGTATTAGTTGTTACCTTTATATCCAATTAGGTGTGTGGTCATTGTTTAAGCATCTTTAGATAACCTTACATTAAATGGATGCTCCTGATTAAATGATTGCATGATCACAACTAATGTGTAAGATTTAGCGGATAAACAGATAGCCTGTAATTTTTTGTTAACTTTTCTGTTGATGTTACTGCTGGCTTAAATATTCATTTCGGTTTCCACTAGCGTAAACCTACTCATATGATAATTGCAACCCAAAAAGGAGGTAACCATATATGCTGTTGCATTATTCAGAAGCCACAAAGTGTTGGACTATGCTGGTGTAGCTTTTTGGTGTTTCTCAGCTTACGCCAGGACTAACAAATGAAATGATTACTCATTTCTTATAATGAGAGGTGAAGGGCCATAGGGCATGTCTATGGGACTATGTCATTTTCTGTTCTGTGGTGCATCTGATGAAGCATGTGAAAATACGTTACCAGAATTTCTGTAAGGATGATGTTTCAGTTCAGCCAATCATACTATTTTCTCGTAAAGTAATAAACCCATTTGTGGGGCTTCTCCCCCCTCCTTCCCTTCATGTTTTGGTCGTGGATATTGAAAAGTCGAATCCTACAAATCATATGTACATCAATACGCCTTTGTTTATTGTTTTTCATATGCACTTTTTTGACTTATTACTAAGAAATAGATATAAAAGGTCTGGACGATTGAGGAACAGTTCTATGTTTGAATTGAGCTAGTTATTATTTCATGTAACCATGTCTAGAGAAATTACCTAGTCCTTGTCATATGCTCGGCAGGGATCATATTTGCAAAATAACCACTGTGGCAGGTTTTTGTTGACAATAAAACAAAAACAGAAGACAAAAAAGAAGGGAAAAAAAAGGAGAAGAAGCAATGACATTATGCTAAAGAAAAAGTATTCTGCAATACAGTGGGATTTACGTTAGTTCATCCCAACTCGAGCTATGTTCACGCTGGTCATTACCATACAACACAATCCACTGACAACCATGCGAAGATTATAGGATAATGGTTGCTGCAACATCTCTTCCTAGGCTCTTCCTTACCGGCTGTCCCAAAACATTTCATGAGATCAGTGACTCTTATTCAACTATTAGAAATACTCGATACCTCTCTCTCAAGTTTAGATGCATTTGTAAGCTTCTAGAATCTTGCAGAAACTATCCAAATGTTCTAGTTATGTTGATATGTCCCACTTGCTCTGAAGTTCTTGAGCACATAGGATCGTTCAAATCCCAGTCAATCTTCAATTGATAACCCAGTTTGAGAGTTTTGAATAGTAGGTTTGATTGGACTGTTATAATGGTCCTTCTGAACATCATTTACAGGTTTAAGGTATTTAAGTTGAACTACTACTTTCTTGGTAGTAAAATGGAGAATATTGTCAACTCATATTCCAGTAATTCGAATGGGAGAAGGCATATGATATGAGTTATTTAAGTTTCTATTTTACGAAAACTTAATTCATTGATTTGAGATTATTTGGTTAAATTAGTTGCATTTGGTCTATTGAGCCTGACTAATAATGCAATTTGCACCAGGCTCACAAAATATTAAATTTCATTCAGCAACTAGAACATATGCAAACTTGCTGAAGGAAATGAATCTTTGTCATTTCAGGAACTCATTGAAAAACTTCACAAACATGAATTACCAAAGAATGACTATCCTTGTATGAATGACCCAAGCCCAACCTTCCATGGAACCTCACAGCCTACATCTCGAATGATTAATGCCCCACCGGTTCATTCAGTGAGATCAAAGCGACCGGCAACATGGGCTAGGCCTCGTAATTCTGATGATGGATATTCAAGGTATCTTGTTGCTGTTGATTAGCATTGATTTGAATATTTATGGTAATGTCTATCTGACTGGTGACCAAAGTTCATCCAACTGTGTATCACTCCCTCCGTTACACAAAGAGGGTCCTACTTTGACTTTCCATGAATATTAAGAAAATATTCGACTCCATGTTTATTTTCCTGTAATAAGTGTTGTAAACGCAATTGGACCCTTAACGTTTCTTAATTCTGAAATGGTACTTCTGTAGAGAATTGTGCTGAAAAAGCTTTATCATAAAGAAATCGGATTCTTTTTTTGTGGCGGCGCAGAAAGATTAAAGGGATCTTCTTTGGACGGAGGGAATATCTCTGTAGTTTTGAGTTTTCCTCTTTGATGCCCTTTCAGAATTGGCGTCTTATTTTGATGATAAATTCACTTCTTGTGCTAAAAATATTTTTTCGCAAATTTACTGGAAACCAGAAAAGCAACTTGAGAGTAGGTTTCCATCATATTACCTTCTGATGTGTTTGATTTCCTTGTATTTCTGTTTTGTTACTTAAAATTATCTCTCGCCTATGTGCATTTTTGCAGTGACTCAATTCTCAGACATGCATCCAGTGATTTCAAGAAAATGGGCCAACGTATATTCATTTTTATTGTGGGTGGAGCAACTAGGTCTGAGGTATGTATATTCCATTTATTGAAGAGTATCAATTGCTTTCATGGTATACATTTCCTATGGAATTGTTGTTCTTTCACAGCTGCGGGTTTGTCACAAGCTAACGACGAAGTTGAAGAGGGAAATAGTTCTAGGCTCATCTAGCATTGATGATCCACCACAATTTATTACGGTCCGTACTCCTTTCTCTCTTGCTTTCAGTTCAAGTGACTCGTGGGAGCTGAAGTGAATCAAATTATTTTCCCGGAAATTTATCTGCCGTGCATTTTTGTATTATGGTACACCTAACTAGGCAAAAAAGGAAGAACAGTATCATGGGACCCTTCCGTCC
>JAOTQG010111393.1:0-11833 GCA_025631175.1 Iris virginica
GGAATCGAACCCTGCACACTATCGCGCTGAGCCCTATCCGCCCTCCTCTTTGCCATTGTGGTATATGCCCTGGGGGCTTTTTCTTTTCTTTCTTAATTGCATGAACATGCGTTTGTTTGTTTGGAAGAGTTGGAATGACATGTTTTAATTTTTACATTTCTAATAAATATTAATTTAATATTGATATTTTTCGTATAATTTTCTTGCTCATTATCTACTATTTTACTACTACCCAATATCGTTACCAATTAATACCTAAACAACATTTTATAAATATTACTTTACCATTTAAACAATTTATCCTACCTCTTTCATCCGTCTTTTCAACCCGGCCCAAATTCAGCCTTGGCCCCTTCCCCGTGCAAAAGCTGTCGGTCGGTGCAAATTGATTTAATGTTTCACAAATTCTTTTCTGTAAAAGCTCACATATTGAACCAAGTCCTACTTGTGTACACAATAGTCTTACCTTGATAAGGGAGTTTTATCATTGTTTACAAGAAATTTGGATTTCTTTCTCTTTTTCAATGTAAGATAGCTATATAATAAATTTGCATAACTCATTCATTATGGTTTTTTTTAATGATATTTTTCAATTTACCTGAAACTAAGTTAAATCAATTTACTATCTCATAGTATTCATCAAACTTAAATGATAAAAATGTTCAATAATCTTATTATATAATATCATTGAGATCCACTTAAATTATTACTCAAAATTAGAAAAGAAAATTAAGGGTCTATTTGGTAGGTCAATTTTTAGCACAATATTTGAACATTTTTTAAAAACATGTTCACTAAATTAGTTTCAAAAACAATGTTTTCTTTCACATCCCTACTATTTTTACGTACTCATATACTTTTATATCATATCAGACATCACTATTAACTCACAATTATCACCCTCTCTTTCTCTCTCGATCTTCGTTAAACGTCACATTAACTCACAACTATCACTCTCTCTCTTTCTTTTCCCACCTCTTTCAAACATCACATCAAGTACAAAACATGATTTTTTTTTTTTTTGGTTGTGAAATCTAAAACAACACAACAAAAATAATTTCCTTAATTAAAACAAAAAAAAAATTCAACAACCCGTGTCTGAATTAAAATGTCTATCCAGTCACAAAGAAAACGAAACAACAAGACTCAAAAGTTTGGAAAGTATTTAAGAAAATGCACCACAAGAAGATAGGTAGCTTTTAGCTTTGAACCTTTATAAGTAATATTTTATTGGAGTCACTTGACTAATCACTATTATAATAATATTTAATTGTTAGTCGTTGCTGTGAAACTAAACAGTAAAACATATAAAGTGCCTAACCAATTCAAGTTGGTTCTCGTTTATACTCATTATTTTGGTCATGAATATTCTTGATTTCATAGAGTATACTTTAGAGAATTTACAAGGTGACCAAACTCTACACTCACATGGATTGACCGTCCTATCAAGAGTACACTATTATACACCACTTGTATATTACAATATATATACATCATAAAAATTTAGCTTAAACTTTACGTTCGCTAAAGGTAGCACTTGTTTGAATCATAGAATGGAAAGAGTATAACTCTTGAGTACTACTGGGGAATCACCCATAAATAATTTTTTTATTAACCATAATCTGTGGGATATCCAGATGCTAGATTAGGTTTTTGTCAAGGTAATGCAAGGTTATAGGCTTTAACCGGATTCCCTTTGGTCTGCAGTTAACTTACTCTCGAGATCATCCTTTTGGTGAATTGAACCGCCGGATTATCTCTAGATTTCACAAAGTCTATAGAAAAATCATTCCATTTGAGAGTAACTGTCCAATGCTATTATGTCGTTGACGTATATATCGTGACTTACCATTGTACATGAAATTTTATGATCTAGCTATTGCAGTTTAATTGACGTAATGTATGCATATAGCTGGTACTGATTTAGTCCAGAGCGGAATGTCTTTCAAAAAATGACTGTCATTCAGCTTCTTCACTAACTTTATGTGAAGTTATAAATTGTGTTTTCATCGTAAAATGTGCTATACATGTTTGCTTAGAAATTTTTTACGAAGCGACGATACCTCTCAAAATGAATACATATCCACTTATTTGATTTGAATTCATAAATATCTAATATTAAATTAGCATCGTTGTATCCTTTGAGTACATATATTTGAAGTAATATAAGGAAAATTAAACTTTTTAATTCTCTTTTAAGTACCTTAGTATTTTAAGAATTGAATCCCAATATTTTTTTCGAGATTATACTTTGTATGCTTACTAAGTTTACTTATAGAGTAGGCAATATCAGGCTTTGTACAATTCAATAGGTACATCAATCTTTCAACTTATTTACTAATTTTCCCCTTGTTCTTATTTAGCTTAACTAACGTATTTTTATTCTCTTTGATTTCATATACATTAAACCTCTCGATCATCTTATCAAATATAATATGATTGAGATAATATCAATTCATTTAATGTTCTAGTAATCTTAATTTTTAAGATTACATCTACAACACCTAGATCATTCATATTGAAGTTATTTGTAAGCAACATCTTAAAAAATTTAGTAATTTCAATATTAGTCCTATCAATAAGTATGTCATCTGCAAATAGACGGGCTATTACATATGTATTTTTTATGGTTCTTTTGGTTAGAGGGACGGAAAATATGTGAAAAATAGGAATGTTCAACTTTCAACCTGAGAGGTAGAAAAAGGCTTTTCCTCCGATTGTTTGATTGAACAGGTTAAAAGAGAGATTTTTCATTTTCACTTATTTGATATGAAAATGTAGGAAGGAAAAAGAATGTGTGAAAATGATGTAGCATGCGTTAATTTTTCAATTCACTTTTTCCTCCACTTTTCATCCCAATTTGCAAGATAATTTTTTACTAAACAAGAGATGTTTTTATTTTCCTCCTATTTACCCCCCACCCCCTCATATTTATCCTTCTACCAAATAAATAAAAATAAATGCATCCCTCCGAATTTTCCTCCACATTTATATTTCATCTCTCTTATTTTTCCTCCAACCAAATAAAATATTATTTTTTTAATATAGACACATTTGCCACATTCATTGATAGTAAATCCATTTTTGATCATTTAATTATTGATAGTAAATCCATTTTTTATCATTCCGGTTAGATATACGAGTTTATGAAGTCTACTTGTTCTTAATTGATGCCGTTATTAATTAACAATTGAGTTAATATTCTTGCAATTGTTTAATTTAAGAATTTGAGACGTAATAAATGTAAATAAGATGAAAATTTGATATTATCTTATATTGATTTTTTTAATAAGAAAATTAAATGTTTTTGTTACTTAACAATGATAAATTTCAAATTTAGCTCCTAAATATTTTTTATGAAGACTTCACAAACAATAGTACTCCTTTCCTTTCGTCCAAAATAAGTAACAATTTTGACCATAATTAGTGAATGAAAATTTATTTTGACCAAATATTTCAAAGTAAATACTTATTTTTTCAAATGTATGAAAATTGTTATTGATAGTTACTTATCATTCTTACAATAATTAAAATATTAAAATCTAAAACAGAATGAAATATTTTAAATAACTTTTAAGAGAAATATTATCACTTAATTTGGGACGGAGAGAATATGTTTTTTTGTAAAAGCAAAATTTTGCATATGAATAAGAATAGAGGGAGTATAATCACCGAGTGAAAAATACAAGAATACAATGAAATCATATTTTCTGTTATTGATCATAAGCAATGCACTGATGAAAAATGATACAAGTAGAACATATAGTGACATTAGTGGGTGTCTGTAAGGTCTACTTTCTTGTAGTTTGAAATGGTCATTAAATATATTTTCCAAATAAACTTTTAATCTTGTCCAAAGTAATCTTGATGGATGTTAAGAGTATTCATATATTTCAGGTTCTCAAAAGAAAAAAAAATGTGGATGGAAGAGTGATTCATATCATTAGATTGTCTAGAATTTGTCATAACAATTTTTTCCAAATAAAGGAACCTTGTAGTTGTAGATGGTGTAGCTTTTTCACTTCTCTGTATCATTTTCATGTCTATAAGTGAAGGGTATCACAAATTCACAATGGTAGAATCAGTATATCTAATTTTAACAAAGTTCGACTAGGATGTAATCCACAATCGATGATGCCACCACAAGCGAGTTAGGAGGAGGCCGGCTTCACAACAAGGGAGGAGGACCCTCACAACAAAGAGCGCGGACAACCTCCTTTATGAACTTGAAACTCAGACTATGCCATAAGGTTCTTACTGAATTAATGTTTCTATATATACAACTCAGTCCCAAAGAAGTAATGGAGGCGGAGCTAGACTAGGTCAGAAACCGTTGATTCAAAAACAAAAGCCAGCTCCTCGTAAAGCATTATAAACTCACAGTTGATATTTCAACCCTTGATTGAGGCATAAAAGATGACTAATTAGGTAATTACGGATTTGAGGATCAAGAAAGAGAACTTGAGTCTTCATATGGCACCAGATATTATACAAGATTATTATTTGTACGGAATGTTTTGTTCGCTAGATCTAAATGTCCATGATCTAGCGAGCTTTTGCCATGAGGTGACATTGCATTTTCTCACTCAGGTTTTCTTTGAGTTTGACAGGCCATCAAGTGGTGGTTCCATGAATCCTGTGAGAACTTTAGGCCCAGCAATTGCAGCAGGAAACTACAAGGCAATATGGATATACCTAGTTGCACCGACCTTTGGAGCCATTGCAGGAGCAGCTATCTACACAGTCGTGAAGCTTGAAGGGAATGAGCACGAAACCCCACGCCAAGTCCGAAGCTTTCGTCGTTAAGTGCTCTACAAGAACAAGCTTTGCGTATACGCATTCTTGTTGATCATGACTTGAGATATATATACATATATATATTCTCTTATTTGTGTGCTGCATATATATTATCGTTAAATAAAGAAGGGCAATGGAGATGTGATGAGAACTTCAAGCCCAGGTACTTAATTTCCATGTTTGGAATGTTATTGCATTTGCTTTCGGGTGAATGAGCTCTATATGATCGTAGACCTACCTATATATATGTCCGTCGTGCCTCTTCTCGCGCGTCTATATATGTTGTGCTTCCCTAATTCCCTTTCGTTTCTTATTGTAACAAAACAATGTGTGGTTGTTGGTTGAAAGTGTAATGATTAATGTGATCTTTGAAACCCTTACAATGTTTAGTTCTTGATTTATATTACTGGGTTGCTATCTATTTATCGTCTTAAATTTTTTTTATATCGCCCCTATTTTTTCCTAAAATATTCTTGTTATTATCACTCCTAATTTTTCATTTCCTCATTATTATATACTCATTTTAAAGTCGGAAATCATAACTTTTCATCTAAAACAATAGTTCACAAAGCAATTGATTATATAATTTTGAGATTATGAGCAATAATTAGCAACTCAGTATTAAAATTAAGTTATTAAAGTAATTATATAATACGGAGCAAATTTAAAAATTTGAGGTGATAAATAGTAAAAATATTTTTGTCAAAATTGAAAGCGATTATAGAAATTTTGAGGTGATAAATAGCACCACTTTATTATGATTAATTATCATATGTTTTGTGCTTACTTATAGTGTTAGGCCCAAACTAACGGATGAAGGGCACCAGCTGTGCCTAATACACAGATGGACCGACAATTCGAGCATTTTTTTTTGTTTTTTTTATTTTTTTGTTAATTGATATGAATTACTTGTAATTTGATTTGAATTTTCGTCTGTTATTTTCATTTTGCTTTAATTTCACTCATTCTTCATAAAATTATTTCGTTAAACTTACTCTTTTTTTGTTCAAAGTAGTGTTTAATTCTTTAAATTTCTTGTACAATGATGCAAGTAACATGAAATTAATTTCAATTATTCATACGAAACATTCTTAGGTTTTCTATATAACAAAAAAACAAAAAACAAAAAAAATGCTCGAATTGCTGGTGCCCTTCATAACACTTTACGTCTCTCGAAATAGGGCACTGTAGGCACAGCTGCTCCAGCAGTCTAGGCACTTCCCTATTATGATTAATTAAGGAATTAAGAGCACTTTAGGCACAACTGCTCTAGCAGTCTTTTAATCTCAATCGTTTAATTTTTTAAACAAAATCTAACGGTTCAAAATAAAACAAAAACAACTAAACCCTCAAAACAACAATCTCCCGCGGCGTAACCCTCTCGGCTCCAAGCAGCGACCAGTTTCCTTCGCTTTTGCCGATTGTTTTTCTTCCATCAAGCAAAGCTGCTACTCGGATTTTTGATGATCGTCGCTATTAGTACATGATCTTTTTTTGATGATTGTTGCTGCTGTTACATGTTTTTTTTTTTTGAACAATTTCAGAACATGCATAGACTTATGTTTGCATAAATAAGTTCATCTAAACATACTAAGGTGTGTGTGAGTTGTACTTTCTGTCTACGAATGACTAGTTCTCCACCAGTATCATTTGAACTAATTCTCCAAATATATAATAGGCATCGTATGAATTAATTCTCTAAATATGTCATAGGCATCATTGAGTCCATTCAAGGATGGTTTTGAATATTATGTTGAAGGATCAGGTGCATTTTTGCATTATGTTTAACATTGAATTCACAAAAAATCATATTTTAAATATTGTTGTTTATTCCTACAACTAGTGTATAGAAAATAAGTGCACATTTTTGTTTTAATTTATTTATATTATTTTGAATATTTTTGAATACTAAATTACATTCATATTTTTCTTGTAGGTTCATTTTCATCATGGTTGATTTGAAGGAAAATATAAATGTGGACATGTGAGAACCCCTCTCTTTTTTCTCGCGCCCTCTCACGGATCGATATGATCGATCGGGTCTCAAATGACAGTGTCGTCGGGCATTTTTTGTGTGAGGAGAGCTAAATGCGTGTGTGTTGGACTTCTCTTTATTAAGCATTCTTTGATCAATTCCTGTTGTTTGTTTACCGTCCAAATTGTTCAAACAAAAATGACAGTTGGTGTGATACCCCCAACACTTTGGCGTCTATTACACGAGTGCAAGGTATCAGCAAGGCCAAGCCCTCTGCATATGCAACTTGCTCCCTTGGCTTCTAAATTGAAAGCACAAATACACCAAACAAGTTGTGCACAAACATTTTGATAAACATGGGTTGTGTACAAACATATTGAGGAGAAAATAATTTTCGTCCCCCCAAAATATTCCACAATAATCACTTTATCCCCGAGCCCATACTTACATCATACGCCCCCTCCCCCCCTTCCCAAACAAAAAACTTATCCCAATAACCTCCTGAACGAGAGTAGTATGACATTTCGGTCCAAATTTTGTAAATTGACTATTTTTATTAATCCGAAAGGGGCAAGTATTTCTTTTTAAATAATTTGTTGATCGATACTTTGTGCATCGACTCCCATCTCCCAAATCCACTTTCTCGATGTCCCTTTCACCCCCTTTCTTCATCCTTGCCATGTAAAATAAAAAAGGTTTTTACTCTTTCTCTCCCTCACTCACTCTCAATCTTCCATAGCCACCAAGAAACAACCCGTCACTCATCTCCACCTACGACTATGACCTTACTTCAAAGCCACCACCAAACCTCCATAGCCAACCACCATCTCAATCTCCTCCTCATCTCTCTCACCCACACCGGATCTGCACAATTGTTGGGCAAGAAGTTCACCGGAAGAGCAAATCGAGGTTAAAGAAGACAAACATAGGTTGAACAATAACTATCCTTCCATCTCCCAGCTATGATTTCTCAGCCCCAATTTCTTCAAATCGAGGATAAACAAGACCCAAAACGAGAAATTAAAAAATTCGTCGTCATCTCGCCTAGGAACTCGTCGGATTTGCGGGCACAGTCCACCACCAACCCGTCGATTTGATGGATTTCTTTATGATCGAGCAACATATAAGGCTATACCCTGTTACAGCTAAAGACAATTTCTCCTCAAGCTCTTTTCAAATTTTTTTTACATTTTAAATTGGAAAAACAGTGGTTAAGGATAGGTCGTATATTTTTTTGCTTGAAAAAATCATGTGTGTTTGCTCGTGAAGTTTTTTGCATACATTTGAAAAAATGTCAAAAAATCTGTTTACGAGTTAAGTTTCAAAAATATTATTTTCTTTCTCTCACATACTCTTTTTACATAACTCTATTTTACTTTTATATCCTATCAAACATCAATCAAATCACAACTATCACTCTCACTCTTTTTCTCTCAGCGGTAGTGCACTCTCTCTATCTTTCTCTCTCTTTATCTTTCTAGATCTATGCCACAAACACAGCACACACATCACACACACGCACACAGCACACACACGACACGCACACAGTACACACAGTACACACAGAGCACACACACACAGAGCACACGCACACAGCACACACCGAGCACACACAACAATTTCTATGAAATTTTATGCCATTAACTATTATTTGCAAGATTTATTTCGATTAATATTGAAGGTTATTGTGTAGTTCCTTGAATATGTTATTCTATAATTTGTTCTTATTTTTTGTAATTAAATTAATTAGTTATAAATAAACTGTGATTAATCAAGCTCATCACAAGCATGTGCATGCGTATGCCTGGATTTATGACTTGGCTTTACAAGTATTTTTTTTCTAATGATGTTACTATATTCACTTAATCACCCAAATGTTCCATTGTCCACTTGCAATGCTACAACGTTGCCACTTACCATTATTGTTTGTATGTCTCACTAGTATTGCTTATATGTCATCTTCTTTAAGATCCATTAAAACTAGAAATTGGACAGTCCTTGTGGGGCAGAGGGATTATTTTTTGATGCATTCCAAGCTTTTCTTGTTTGCTCTTAATTTGTTTGTCTGATTAGTACTTGAATTGCACCGGAGAATAGGTGTTATTCAGACTGTCCATGCACAGATTTTCTTGATCAGAAGGATGTGGATCTTGTTTCTGGCTTCATAATTGGGGAGAGAGGTAGACCTATCTTTTTCTTCTTTCTCTTTAAGGTTCATTTGCTCTCGCGTGCAGTATGTGTTTTTGTATGCATAACAGGGATTCTGATTACTAATTACTGATGAGACATTGGTCTGCTACATGGATTATTCTTCCCTCTCACTTGAATGTGCTCTTTAAGCATGGAGGTGCGAACAAAGCATAAATGTTATATTGCTGCTAGTACAACTCTTGTATGCTTATAAATTCCTTACCATTTATATGTATTTCATCGACCCGTAAATGGAAATGATATAAAATATGTCCAAGTTATTTAACTGATAAGGCCACTTGTAATATGGTTTAGGACAATGAGGTGTAGTCTAGTGGTAAGACATCTCTTCTTTTCCAATAGGGCATGGATTCAAGTCACGATGAGGGTAAGTCGGGAGCTACTAAAAATCCTCTTAAAATGAATTAAATAATAATAGTGATAATAATAAATAGATTATTGTTTAGTGCCTGACTTCTGGTACCTTCCCCTGCATATATAACTAATGAATTCATGGCCTGATCCTAGAAGAAGGTAATTTTGTTAACTGCTCCCCATCCCCATCTCCAGTGCACCCTGCATCATTGGAAGTGGAAAACTGTTATGGCATCCTTCAACATTGGTTTTCTTTGTTTGTCTATTAAGCACATACATATATAACACGTACAGTTTTTTTTTCCTGCAATAGTATCACTAACGTGCTCATGTATGTGTATATCAGGATTCCTAGTTATGTGACACTTTCGCCGTAGTTTTGTAAATCTTTTACCTCTTAATAACTAATAAGAATCTCATAAGGAATTTTGTATGAACAGGTGATATGATCTTTAATGCTTTTTCTTTACGATTATTGTTTTTCAGTAATGCCGATAGAGCTGGATGGGTAGTTGAGAAACATTTTCTAGAGAAAAAAAAAGTAGAATTTTGTTGATGGCACATGCTGCTGTACTGTGGTTTTATTTTTGTATTCATTAGTATTTTGCGATTGATATGGATTGTATCGGTGAAGTAGGTGGCAGTGAAGAACTTTCATGCAGGGGTTTTAGTGATCAGAAAGACGAGGCTCGTCTCTCCGTCCTCAAGAAACGAAAGATTGGTAGATATCTCTCCCCCTCTCTCTCTCTCTCGTTCCCCTTATCCTTGCCACATCTGTTTTGCTGCATAGTTCTTTGGCGCCAGCATTAACCTCCCCCACCCCCAAATGAGCATTGAGTTTTGATTGGAACCTTTCGCTTATTGCCACATTACAGTATATAGATAATTTTGTGAATTTAGGACTGTTAACATGCCGAGATTCTTTTACCACAAACTGACTCTCGCCAGATATGGTTGTCCTTTACTTAAATAGCTCATGAGAGACCTATTTAAATGCAGGACACATTAGCTTTATGGATAAATATTGTAGGCTTTAGACGTCCAAGACAAAGTCCATGGGCTTAGGCTTCCATACCTGTGAACTCTTCCTTACTTGGGTGACCTTTGATCTTTCTTTAAATAGTCACTTGGAATACCTTTTGTCCTATTATCTCAATCACATGGATGGGATCTCTTATCAGGCTTCTCTTTGGACATGGAGGGTTGGGAAGCGGCTTTGTTTTAGTGGGTTGGCTCCGGTTCCTGTTCCTTGTCCGCCTCATTTTTGTAATGTCTTCCGGTCATTCTACCATATTTTCTTCTTTTATCAAAAATTAAAATAGAAAAACTCTGAAATGCCTCATTCCACGTTAGTTTTCTTTTTCCCGCACTTTTTAGTTTAATATTATTGTTATTATTATTTATTTATTTATTTTTAACGTCTTTGGCTCTATCTAACTTTCTACATCTGGCTTTGTCCCACACCGTCCTTTTGTAAATATACCTGGCATTTTTGTCACCTTTGATATTCCATTAAAACTCGGCCTTCTGTTTTAAATTAACCTTTCTCAACCTTCTTAAATCCATTTACTTCAGGATCAATATTTGTACTGTTGTCTTTAAAATTTTCTGAAGTTTTGCTGGGCTTCTATTCTTGCTTTTTCAGTGTGTGCAGAATCCACTAAATTATTTCTATTAACTCAGGCTTAGGCCTGTCAAAATGGGTGGAGTTGACCCATTTAACCTGCGAAAATGCCACTAGCTCATTGAGCTTCAGAGATGGGTAGAATTGACCCTTTTGTACCCCTTCTCCTAAGATCATCCACAACCTCATTGGCCACTAGCTCCTCATCACTTAACAAAAGCACATTGAGCTTCAGAGATGGTATCCCCCAAAAACCTCTCTAAGTCTACGAGATAGCACCTTAGTAATAATCTTGTAAATGCTAGTAACCAAACTAATAGCTCGAAAATCCTTAATCTCGAGAGACCTCTCCCTTTTAGGGATTAGGGTTATTAGAATTGATATCGTGGCACACAACCCCGTTAGTATAGAACTCACTCATCACTCTTCACGATGTTCGAACAAGAATGAAGCCATAGTCAATCCATCTAGGCTAGGAGCTTATCACCGGCTAAATTCGAAATGGCTCGTCAAATCTGACCTCCTCAAACGGTCTCTCCAAACTCTGCTTCTCCTCATAAAGGGATTCCAAGCCGGTCCTTCCTCCAACATTCTTTGACTAACACTACTCTCCGAATATAAATTCTTCTACAAACCATAAATCTCCTTAGCAATTATCCCCGTATCCCTAACAAAAATGCCATATTCTCTATGTATCTCCGGCTTTGCTTTCCGATAGTGTTGTGAACCAACTTGGAATTGCAATCCCCTTCCGTAACCTATTTCATTCTAGCCTTTTGACGCCAAAGCGAGCCCCGGGACAAGGCTGACGCCCAACATGGGGACTCGTAACTTCATGAGCCATCACCGCGCGTTGGTAAATATTTTAACTC
>JAOTQG010111404.1:0-11833 GCA_025631175.1 Iris virginica
CACATCATATTCTCTCTCCTCCCTCCTCACATTCAAATCTTTCACATCACATTCTCTCTCCTCACATCACATTCAAATCTTTCATATCATGAGGGCAATTTGTTCTTTTATTTCATAAATTCATATAACTTATATCATCTTATATTCAAATAGTGAAAAGTGCAATATCATCATATATCATCATATATCATCATATATCGCATTCCTGATCTGACCCTTAAAACTTAAGTTTTCAGCATTTAGAAAGTTATTGATAACCTTTGCCTATTCAATGAACAATTTCCGGACACACCAATATTCATGTAATATGTTAATTCGTGAGCAGTTCCAGATTTTGTGGTGTTTTATAACCAGGAAGTGACTTTAGATCTCTGCTTGACCTTTTTGGATGCTGTAATCAATAAGCAGTTCAAAATCGTTAAAGCGTCGCCCACGAGAAGGAGTCAAATGCTTTAGAACAGCTCTTATAATCCCACAAGAGATTGCTGATTAATTGCATGCCTTGAGACCTGGCCTCACTTGGGGCATTGCTTTCTCTCCTGCATCTTTTGCTGATTGGATTTCTTTGTGCAATGGAAGGAACTTATCATTCTGTAGAAGGCTGTATAAGTGGGTCTGGTCGTTCTAAATTACCAGTTCTGGATTTAAACCAACTGCCAGACGAGGCACTAAATTTCAACGTCACCCATTCTCCGGCAGAAAAAGTGACCTACTCCAAACAATCACCATCCCCATTGAGTCTCCCTTCTAATAGAGCATTCCTGGTAATGCCTGCTGATGGATCTCATGCTCTTTTTTTTACATTTTATCTTATTAAATATAATTTTTTTTGTTCAAAGAAGATGGATTTAATTCTTGATTTGTCCCTTTCCAATCAATGGACTAATATCTGTTTGTCTGCATATTTCCAGCAATCTCGCTTTGTTCTTCTGCAATGATGCTCAAGATTTACTTGCTGGAAATAATATTTAAAATGTTGCATTTGGCTCTTTTTATGTGCAAAATGTAACGGTCATACTCAAATTGCACTAAATGAAGATTTCCTGCTTACAAAGAATGTTTATCTGCATATATTTATTAAGCACTTGCTGAAACTTTCATCATTTTTTAAAATCAAGTGTGTGTGTGTGTGGGTATGGAGGTTCTTGTCTACTGGTTAATAGATTTCGGCTATTTCTGTATTTCTTTTCACTTCTTACATTCCCCTTTGTTTCTTCCTTTCTTTGTCATCCTCTTGGCCTTGGTACCTATTCTTGTAAAGATGAAAATTACCCATGGTCTTTGTGGTATAGTATTTGGATGCTTAGAACGCTGTTGGGGGCTTGGGGTTATTTTCTTTTTTTCTTTTGTCCTTCAGGCAATTAAAGAGCACCTCTGCTGGCATTTGGTCTCCTATCTTGTTGGATGGATGTGTTTTGTGCGAAAAGGATTATCCTACCTTCACTTATCCTTCTCCAGCTTTTACTTTCTCATTTCTAACCCTCTGTCATTTTGCACTCTATATTCCTGTTTCCCGTATCCTTCCTAGAAGCACTTTAATGATTTTAAAAATACGTACTACCAACCTTGGAGACGGGAGACCATATCACACCCTTGGATTTTGCTGCCAGAGATTCTCCCTGTGTCTGGAGGAAGAAATCCAAAATAGTATCGCGATGAATGCTTATTTTTAAACTGAAAAGGAAGCTACAATGTTGTATGTAGACATGCTTCATTCCTAAAACAACCAAAAATATAGCAAAATGTTTCCATTCCTGAAAAAATTTGAGTATATGTATATATATATATATATATATTAAACACGTTAAACAAGAATAAGATTGTCAATAAATCTGGCTGGCCTTGTTGCCAATGTTGCAGAAGTTAACTAGATCTCCTAATAGCTGTCTTTGACTATACATCTTTCCTATAATTTTTCGTCGGAGTTCTAACAATTGCAAAGCTCTGTGACTTTAGGTTCCCTCTGCCATATGGTCCTTAGTAATTACTGGCCCAGGGTTGCTCCTCAGCGGTGCGCCAAAGTAGGTCAATGATCTCTCGTGAGGATATTTTCATGTCCTTAAATAGCTTTAAGGCTTCTATCAATTTTTTTATCCTGTCGAAAAATAGCTGTAAGGCTAAAGTACCAGAAATCTTCTCTCAGATGTGAACCCTCAACTAATTCCACCTCTTTGCTTTGACTACTAGTTCTCTACAAAATCTTAAAATCATAGAAGATTATTATTAGAAGAATAAAGGTCAGATAGTGTAGCACCTTATATCTTTGCTCTTATAATCTTGAATGAATCCAAAATATATCAAGGATGAAATGGACAGTATCCAATATCTATACATGACATTACATTCAGAACTGACTAAACATAGATGTCTGTTCCAGTGCCTCCTTAAGATTTGATGCTTGTGCATCAAATATCTGCAGAATGAGCTTATTTTACACATTTTCAGTGGTCACTTGTAGTTTTAAAGTACGTGCTTGTGCTTTAGCGGTTCTCGTAGACTTTCTTTGCTTTGGTGTTCAGTTGTCAAATTGAATTGCAAGTGCTTATGGAATTCCTGCTTCTGAAACTTCCCCTGAATATTTAACGATTAAATATACTAAAAGTAGACTTTTAGTTAACATAGAATCTTTGTTGAAGCCTTTTCACTGATTGTTGTGCAATTCATTATATTACAGTTTTGTTAGTGTATGTAAGGGGAAAGCAGATTTACTGGTTGTTAACTAGTTTTTAGAGGTCAGCTGTTGGCCCATCTTTTAAATAGAAATTCTCCTTCGCTATCCTGTTCATACTTGTGAAAGGCTCTCACCCGCCTCAATTTTTTTCCGCCTCAGACGGGTTTATGCCTCAAAGTGTCCAGGCTGGCTGATGCTAGTCTTTTTTGGCTGGGCCATTGCCTTTGACACCTCAAGCCCGCCTCAGATTCTCCTAGGATGCCTCGGGAGCGAGGGATGAGGTGCTCCTCTCAACCATCTTTTTGCTAACTCACCAGAAAACCTCTGATTCGAGCTAGACCTTGGTCAAATTCAAGACATCTAGTTACATCTGACCAAAATAGTTGGCCATTCCCGTTCCTTGTCGTCATTGTGTTGCCTTGGTTCCGGTGCCTTTGAAGCGTAATTCAGAAGTTGATTCTCAAACACAATGAGTTTCTGGCTAAGTTCAGCGTTGTCTATAACTATATTTTTACCTTCTTGCATGATTATTTATTGTCATATTCAAAGTTTTAACTAACCTTTTCTTTTGCATTAGAACTATTGGTTTGGATCTTGAAATTTGTGTTAATGATATTATAAGTGACGGGTGACCTTAATTTCAAGCTTTATTATCATTTTAAACATGTTTTCCGAGGTTTATTATAGTATATTATATGTGTAAATATATATTCTTAAAGTTTCCCCTGTATTGTCACCTTGCTCGCCTTTCGGTCACCTGCCTCTCGCCTTATAAAAGTACCTCTCGGCTGCCTCCCACATCTCTTCTTTAATAACTGTGATCCTGCTTAAATTGTTGGAAGGGCACGCATGTCTTTATAAAATTGAACATGAATCCTTAGAGAAGGATTCCCTGCTGGTTTACCTCTTTCCTTGCCACGGCCTTGAGTTGTCTTAGTCATGTGCCAATGAGATTGGACCAATGACTTCTGCACATGAAAATCGGCATTGGTCTTTGTTTAGTGGACCTTAACTTTCTTTTATTCCCGGCTCATTAATCCTTGTCATGTTAGATGTGTTAAGTTACCAACTCATGTAATAGCTTAAGCTAGTAGAGAGAGACCCGGGGGGGGGGGGTTAACAACTTTTATTAAGTTAACACTCCCCCCTAAGCACGTGGAGCGAGAAACAAAGATGCCTCACATAGGGCATCACAAACCAAAAGAGGTGCCTGCATGTGCACTCTTAATATTGCGGGTAACAAATGCAAGTGGAAGGAATTGAGCCCATGACCTTTCCAAAGCAAGGCGCTGATACATGTTGAGTTACCCACTCATATAAAAGTTTAACCCCTTAGAGAGGAGTCCAATAATGTATATCAACATGACAAGATGTCTAAGTTAGAATAAGGAATCTACTCACTCTTGCTCTTTACGACTCTGCTATGGAGGGGGGTAGACGAGCAAGAAGAAGTACCCTTTCATTATCTTGAACATGAGTAACCATAAAGTTCTTACTTTCCTTGCCTTTTAGAACTCAGGTGTGCTTAAAGCCATAAACACCCGTGGTAGTTGGCAAAATTTTGATCCATAAAACATCATTTCCAACATCTGAAATGAACCATTTTCTTTGGACTTCTTGCTTGGCCTACTTAACTTTATCTTCTTTCTTAATGCTTTTCTATTTTCTAGGTTGCTGCATATCCAACTTCAGTTTCAGATGGTAATGGCTCTAAAGATATAAGGTGATGTTGCATTCCTTACATCATTTTCTCTTTCCATTGCACTTGTAATCATTTGCTCTCTGCTGATAGTACTCCTTAAATGCTGTGTTAAAGGGAAAGAAGTAGGGATGATAATGTTGCAACAATAAGAGATCGAAAGGTAAGCACACCACATGATTTCTTCTATATACATGTATATGTCCTTGATTGAAGTGCAATGGGATTCATGTTTTTTTCCCACTAAACAAATGATAAGAATTCGTACATTAGTTAGTGTGGGCGGTTGCTTTTTGTTAGCCAATTAGGGCATGGGATGATGCACCCATCCAAACAAGAATGTTTGAATCCCAATTAGGGACATTGAACCTGTTATGGGCTACTAGATTCCAAAAGGAAAACAAGTAAAAGAATTAAGCTCACCAACAAGAAGATCTTGGTGAAACATGGTGGCTTTGAGGTGGTAGACCCAGTTGACCGAAAGTGGACTGGTTTGCTATTATAGAGATTAGCGCTGTCCTGGACGAGTGACTAGTGGCAGCATATGGTTGTGCATACGCTATCATTTGTTCTCACCATTTGTCATTGATGGAGGTGCTTCATCCTTTGATATGAGGTTGAGAGGCAATAGATAAGATGGAGAGAGTCGAGGAAGTTTTATGCAGGACAAGCAACGGTATGCTTTGCATACAAAATTACGCCAGTATTGATGCAGAACACAGCGAAAAAGGGTTTTAGAAGGCTACTTTTAGGGATTTAATTGTTAGAATAAAATAATTAGGGTCTTTGGGATCTTAAGAAAGGATTTGGGATGCGTGACAATGCTTTAGTAAGAGAAACACTTAGGAAAAGAAAGAAGAAAACCATGGGATTAGCATTTGACCAGGCCAAACTATTGAGTCAGGCTGGCCTTTGGAACAAATAAAGAATAAAAAACAGGTCAGATTTTCGTTCAATCGGCTACAAAGGCCGATATCAACATGATCTATGATCAGCTTCAACACCAATTCAGGTGGTGTTGTCATCTTAAAAGAATAAAATCCCATTAGCTCTTTGACCTCATTGCTCTTTGCCCGATAAGTTTCTATTATACTAATGGTAAAGTTTCTATTATGCTAGTGCTAAGGTTTACTAAAAAGCACAAGTCAGAAAAAGCCATCTTATGCTGTCCTAAGTGCAGGAGTCACAGCCATGGTCCATGAATCCCTTTGTCATCAACTTTATTAAGGAAGTGGAGTTTGATGTGTGAAGAGAATTTGGTGGCAGAAGTCTTGATAGAAAGAGGCCAAGTGAAACTAGGGCTAAACTTGTAACCTTTTTGAGAGGGAACGAGGCTACTGAATAGATCATGCTGATATTTCATGGCTCATCATCTGAGTTTCTCTTATCGTTGTACGATTTTGATCTTGATTCCAAACTTTTCCAAGAGAGACCAATGCTCTTGGAACCATATACTGATAAATGTAAGGATCAACATATGCTGATATTGTATGGATCAACATGAGATAGTGCCAGTTGGGCCACCAGTTCAGTCAAAGTGTATGGGGTGTATAGCGTACTGGTGGGTTTAGAGTTGATACCTGTATATGGAAGGATTCTATATCCTTCCGGAGAAAGATCATAGATGAAAGCTTAGAACGGGAAAGAAACACAAGCATAAATGGAGAAAACTTAAAAAGGGGAAAGATGGTGCATATCAAGGAATGGCTGGTCTGGCAGTATGCTCATAATGGTAACTTTAGGTATAATATATCCGTATGAGTCTAGGATTGATGGGCGTAATCTAGAGACAAAGAGACGGAGGAGGCACTCTTTAGAGAAATCAGTCACTTGAGTATTCTTGAACTCTTCAAGGTTTGAAAGTGACTATGATCTTAAAAAGGTCGTAAAGTGTAAGAACAAACTGTTGAAGAGAGTCTGAGAGTGGTTGTTAGATAGAATATTCTACTGGATCCCTGTTTATTTCCGTCACAAGCCTACACTCTGAATATGTATGGGAGGGCTTTGTAAATATTCCACTTTGCTGAGATGCACTGAAATCATATATAGGAGCGAAAAGGCTTGCAATTACTATTATTGTGAGCAGCTTGAGACACTAAAAGTTTGTCTTGGGGTTTGTCAAATTCCACCCACTCCATCCCCTCCTTTCCTGTTGTGTATCTGTAGTTTTGGTGATATGTTACGTCTTATGTGATCCATCCTTCTGTACTATCTCTGTGGTTCAGAATACCAAGGAACATCTTGATTTTTAGGATGCATTATGTGTGTTGGGGAAGGGGGAGGGGTGGGGGAGTAGAGTGTAGACTAAATATATCAATTTTAGCTAACACTCGACTTTTCAGGTGAAATTTTCTGAAGGTTCCTCACTTTATAGTCTCTGTCGATCATGGGTTAAAAATGGCATTTCTGAAGAAAATCAGGTTTGCGTCATGAATCACCTCTTTATTCATCTCATATGAGCTCTGTTCTCTTTTGACTCTCTTTCTCTGGAAACTGCAATTAGATAATAGGAGTTCTTGCAAGATTAAACTTTTCTAAGGATACATGTGAACTTTTATTAACAAGAGGATGAAGCTGAGATATGATCTGTTGTACTTTAGTTGTTGGCAATTGAAATGTAGTCTTTAACAAGTTAATTTGCTCTAATATTGCTAGCGTTTTGAATTATTAGCATCAGCAAAGTTTCAGCTCTATTATCTGATAGCATTTGGTGTGGGGTTGGGGGGGGGGGTGGAGGGTGCGCATATGAAATCCAAGACTAAATTTTGTATAGCAAGAGACCTGCTCTCGATGGATAGGATGCGACAAATACAACCAAGTATCCAGTTTTGGAAAAACCAGGTCTTACGTAATCTAGAAAGTAGAAACCTCCTAGAAATGAAGGAGATGCATCAACTATAGGCTTAACATGCTTTCTTAATTGTATGAGTTTATTATAGTGCACCTAATATACTTAAAAAACATAAAGTAAACTATATGCATAAAATACAATAACACAATATACTTACTGTAGTTGCTCCCAGATCATCACAGTATGCACATTTAGAAATAAATGTGGATATTTTATGATTAAGCTTGAAGGGGATGCAGCCCATAAGCAAAGCACAATCGGAGTAGATTTGATTCATTAAATAGACATGGTTTATTATTATTCAGAGGTAAATTGATTGTTATGTATCTAGTAGTAGGATTAGATCGAGATTATAACTATTTAGATTATCCTGGTTTGGTTACGATCCTGGTTATGTTGATTTATCATAATTAGACTTCTATTGCTATTTTATTTATAGGCCCTGGTCCTAGTTGATCTAGGATTTCTTTCCCAATTATTCTTCGTTTATCAGCCTAGTCCTAGTAGGTTAAGGATTTGATTTTGTCTTATAAATATTGATGCAGTCTCTATCATTATAATTATAGTTCATTAACAATGTTTGGCTTTTGCCTTCGGGGTCTGCGGGCATGGCGATCCCTTGCTAGGGCAAGCACTTGTTCTCTTTCTTCTTTTCTCTTTCTCCCCTTTATTTTCTCTAATAGGACGACCTTCATACAGTCTCCCATAAGAAGGCCTTTGCAATTCTTGTTGGACTGCCTAGTATGGGCCACGGCCATTGTGGGATATAAGAAGTGTCGATGCAGCCGTATCATTGGAAGCGGTACTGTTACTACTGTAGCCGTGCATATTGTGTTACTGAAGCTGTATTTAGTTTGAAATTCCATGATTACTATCTTCTTAGAGTCTGAGCCATGAGTCATTCAATTTCGACATCAACGTCTTTCATGATTTTTGGCCAGAAAAATAATAGTTTTTGCTACTCCTTCTGTATCCACTAACCAGTATTCCCTGCTTTATATAGAATCACTTTAGTGATATTTCTTCACTGTGTGCTGTGAGTGTTTGATTATCTTTCTGATTTTTTATGAGCTGCAATAATTTATTTTATCCTTCCTTTGACAGCCACAATACACTGACTCTGTGAAGTCTCTTCCCAAGCCTTTGCCTGCACCTGTGACCGATGCTAATTCTCTATTGAAAAAGAAAGATGAAAAAGAGGAGGTAGAGGTTGGTTCTTGAATTATCTTTTCATTTGTCTTCTAATAATGCTCTCTCATTTACAGTTTGTTTATTTTATGTGGCAGGCTATGATAATATATGATTATTTTGTCATTAAAATATATGAAACTTCAGATTTTGACTGATTTTTCAATTTTTATTTAGTTTTATGGCTTTCTGTATCTCTAATGTCTACTCACCTTGGTCATTAAAAAAAAAACAATTTCCATGTGTACTTTAGTTTTATCTCACCTCTAAAATAACCCTTCAAGAAAGATTGGTAATTTTCATTGGTATGTCTTCTGTGATTTGTTTTGTGCTTTCACCTGTCAAAAAAGACAATTCATATATGATTCAGTGTACTCGCCTTAAAGTTTAGTGATAACCAGGAAATTCATTTTTGCTTTGTCAATTGTGGTTATTCGAAAATCATGAACATCATCAGGTTCTATGTTCATGCTATCTTACTTTTTCAACATACTTCAAATCTAGGTCGATATTTGTTTGTTTTTGTACATGTCTCTCTCCCCTGCTCTCTCTCTCTCTCTCTCTCTCTCTCT
Organism: Iris virginica; assembly: GCA_025631175.1. Taxonomy (NCBI): domain Eukaryota; kingdom Viridiplantae; phylum Streptophyta; class Magnoliopsida; order Asparagales; family Iridaceae; genus Iris; species Iris virginica. Next base: position 8,982 of record JAOTQG010111404.1, read on the forward strand.
CTCACACACACACACACACACACACACACACTCACAATGTCAATTCATTTTTCTATGCCAGCATGATTTTAGTTGACTTTGCTTTCTCCTCAGGATGTGGAAGATGTTGATAATTTATCATCGAAAGAACTTTTGCAAGGACATATTAAGCGTGCTAAAAAAGTTCGTGCAAGGTATATATCTTAATTCTGGTGCCAGTTGAGCAGTGATGTTTTAGTCAAAAGTTATTTTTTTCTTCGTCACACTTATGTCAAGCAACTCAGCTTCATTTGTAGTCAGATTTTCCATGAACAAAGGAAAAATGATAGTAGTAAAATGCATTCATTGGTCTTTTGTATGTTTTTGGTATTGTTGGCGCGTCTGTCTGAAGTGTTGAGTTATGTGTCTTGGTCATGTTTGTAATGGTGGATTATGGATTATGTGTCTGTGATTGTGGAGTTTTTATTCACCTCTCCTTATCAATGAAATTCTCATTTTCTACCTCCCAAAAGAAAAACCAAGAAGTCAGCAAAGAAGTTTCTCTTGCCTAAAGCCTACACTATCTTGAATTTTATTGATTTGTTGTTAAAATTGTTGACCACATGTCTTTATACTCTATGATTGCAAGGACTCCTTGAATGATAAATATGCTAACTGTTATCTGTTCTGGTCGACATGCTTTTATTGCACACCTCTGAGTGTTGATTTTTCTCTGGCAGATTAAGAGAAGAAAGACTGCAACGAATTGCAAGGTACAAAGGTAGACTTGCTCTACTGTTGCCCCCAGTCGTAGAGCAACAGCTCAAAAATGATTCAGCTTCCGCAAACTAAAACACCTCCTCATATGATCTGCCATCCTGCTGATTACTGAGCAGTAGTTTTGATGGCGTGAAATGCCGAGTTCAACTATTTATCCCTTCATAGTAGTAGGGATAACGAAAGACAAGCCAAAATGTGTAGCTATTTTTATTGAGTGAGCTTGCTGACTCGAGTTCCCTACTTTTCAAAACCTTATGGTTGGTTTGGCAGAAACTGTGCCCCATACAAATGACTCCTTGAATAAGTATCACAGTAAGTTTTTGTTGCAAGTTTCGTCTTACTTTTTGTTCCAACTCTTTGAACGTTTTGTTCGATCTGGTTGTATTGGCACCACAGTGAATATATATGTATGTATATGTAGGTCTTATTTCGCTACCAATTATAAATATTGTACAAACGTGTAAATCGTATCTTAGTAAATTTTTTTGTATCTTAATTATTTTTTTGTTGTGTCTTATAAAATAATTAAGATACGAAGATATAACATAAATGTAATAAGGTATAACAATATTTTACTAAGATACAATAAAAATATACTAAGATATAACATGTTTACATGTTTGTACGATATTTGAGGTTTGTAGCTGATCATTTTATATAGGAGAGTGCTTAAATGAGAACCTAATTAAATTAGGAACAGTAGGAACCGATCTTGTTCTTTAAATTTGAAGAGAATGTATGGGTGAGATGAGATATAGTGTGAACATAACTTATACAATAACAAGGGTATTACCGTCATTGCAATAAGTGTAAACACAGTTAATTTTTTTTCACCATCTCTTTAAAATATCTATATCATTATTTATACATTCAAATTGAAATTCAATTGCATATTCTTGTTCGTAATTATTATTTTTTTAAATAAGATCAATTATGATTATATTTAATTAAAAAGTAAAAAAAAATCAATATGTAGTAGAGCATTTGCTACTGCATCCAATGCAATTAATAAAATACAAGAAAATGCAGTAGTAAAGTTCGTACTGTATTCAAGTATAACTCATAACATACCAAAGGATATAGCTACTGCATACAGTGCAATTATTATCATACAACAGTAAAAATATTACTACTGCATCCAATGCAATTTCACAAAAAATAACAGGATGTAGTAGCAATGTTCCTACTGCATCCAGTGCAATTTCATAAAATATAACAGGATGCACTAGCAATGTTCCTACTGTATTCGTGCAATTTCACAAAATACAACAGAATGCGGTACGAATATTGCTACCGCATCCAGTGCAATTTACAAATACAATCGGATGCAGTAGCAATACTACTACTGCATTTTGATTTTTTTTTTTACTTATTTATTTGATATTCAAATATATTCATGATTGATCTTGTTTTAAAGGAAATTTAATTACGAACAAGAATATGTAAACGGATCTTAATGTGCGTTTAAAATTTTGAGGAGGAAAAAAAATAATTGTGTTCACACCTATCCAGATTTTAATTGACGTGACTGTCCAAAATTTCAGAGTAATTACGGAATATGTCACCGATGCTTTAAGGAAGAATCCTTAATTTGTATCTAATCTAATGAATGTAAATGGTTCCTACGGCTACGGTTCCTATTTAAGGAAGTTCCTAGTGGAGTAGGACCTTGTATGTACATAGGTAGTTGATCGGTTAAGAATCACTAACTTTTTTGCGAAATTGTGAACCTATGAACCATAAAATTTCATGATCACATATTTTTATGTTTACAATTGAATTTCGTCAACTTTTTCATGGTTTTTAGTTATAAAATTTCATGTTTCACAGTTATAAATTTCATAGTTCACAGTTATAAATTTTATAGTTCACAAATTTCATGGTTCACATTTATAAATTTCATGGTTCATAGTTACTCCATCCGTTTTAAAATAGGTGACCTTTTAGCAAGAAAAATTTGTTTCAAAATAATTGTCACTTTAGAATTTCTAGTCTTCTTTTATCTCTACTTTCCTAAATTGCCCTTCTATTTTCTCGACTACCCATAATCATTAATTACATTTATCTCTTGTACTAACAATAAAGAGGGACTATTTAATAAGGATAAATTTGTA
>JAOTQG010111415.1:0-11831 GCA_025631175.1 Iris virginica
TTTTATAAAATTTAACAACAGAGAGAGAGAGAGAGAGAGAGAGAGAGAGAGAGAGAGAGAGAGAGAGAGAGTCAGAAATGATGTCAAGGGCAGGTATCATACGTACGTACGTACAAAGTGAATTTGCAACAATAAGTAAATAGAGAATAATGTCTTCCATTTTTATGAGGAGTTAGCAAAATTTTCTACGAGTAGCCATGCCAGTAATGAAGATATTTTCAACCCCGACTTCTCTTGATAGAAATCTACTTTTAGCTTGCGATTAACAATATTCAACAGTTAGTTTGATGTAATCCTGTAACAACCCCGATTGGATTGGAGACTGCAAAACAGCGAAATTTTCCTGTTTGACAAAAACCCAAATAAAAAATTATATCCAACAAAGATTCAAAAACCAAAACGAAACAGGAGTTACGCCCCCCAACCCAACCTTGCCCAGTCAAGATAGTAGAACAATATACAATGCCATCATGGTCTTTTTCCTCCCACGATTTATTTATTTAGTTTTTTTTTTAAAAAAAGAAAAAGAAAGAAAAAGAAAAAGGTCATTATCTTGATGCCACTGCACAACCTCTACGGCCTTATCCCTGCTGATAATCCACCGTTGACAACAATTTTTATATATACCATAGGAACTGGAACTCTTAAAAACAAAATGCCCACATGCCAATTATTTACATCTCCTTGGTAGGTAAGTTAATTACACCATTTTCTTCAAAGTTGAACAAGTAAGCCTGTGCAGCTGCAACGTACATGTAAATCATCAACTAACGTCACAACATCGGGAAGATTTTACAGTTAATTTGTAACTGGAAATCTTCAATAGAGTTCCATATGTCCCTAATGTTACAAAACACTAACCATGCTACGGTACAAAAATTTACTCCCTGGACCTGTGTTTGATATAGATAAAGCCAGAAAATGTGTATAGCTACATTAATAATACATACAGATCCCCCACGATCAAGGAGTCAAATCCATGTAGTCGTGCAGCATTACCCATCTCATTTCAGCAGCAACAATTGTTGCTTAAGATTGGAGAAACAGCTAAAACCTCGGGTACCAGAACATACCTTTAATGCCCTCTGGGTCTGGTTCAAAACCGAGATTCCTATAAAACTCCACAACTGCATTGATATCGCCAAAATGAGATGCGGAAAAATCTTTAAAAAATACAAACTCAAATGTGTTGGGACTCTGATGGTGATTTGCTTCTTTCCATGGATACAAGTTCATAACCCAATCGAGAAACGGACCTTTACTATCAGCAAATAGTGTAATATTTCCAATGTCCCTCTGCAGCAGAGCCCGTATCAGTTTCTCAATGAGGGCTTTTCCAAGACCTTGGCCCTGAACGCAAATGAAAAGGTACAACAGACAATATGTTAAATAAATGGAAAATTGACATAAATTATAGTAGTGGTTATTGCAAACATTAGTGACAAGTACATGTAACACAAGAAGTAGGAATCAAGAAATATATGATTGCTCATGCTTCAACCATTGAATGTCAAGCAAACGACTCGTGTAACAGTAGCCGGAATAATAACTCTGTTTTTTTTTTTTTTTTTGAGAGTCACTAGAATACTCCTAGGGCTGTAAATGAGCCGGATCGAGTCGATCTTTTCATATTTTCTTACGAGTCGAACTTTTACGAATTCGAGTCAAACCTAAAATGAATGAGCTTGGCTTGGCTCGTAACGGGCTCGCAAGCTGCTCACGAGCATTCGTGAGACTTCGCGAGTTGTGAATTTTATGGACCTTAACAGTCTTAACGGACTTATTAATGTATTTTAATGGATTTTTAATGACTCTTAGCGAGTCTTCACGAGATTTGCCCAATAGAGATATGGGCCAAAGGTTAAAGTCCAAACTCTTATACCCTAAAAATCTTGCTCACTAATTTATTTTATTATTTTTATTATCTAGTACTCTCTAATTTTTCTTAAATAAAAATTTTATAAGCATATTTAAAAAATTATCAGCATTAGCAATTTACTTATAAACGATACAAAATAATTTTTTTTGATTTGAAGTTTGTTCCTTTAAAATATGGAAAAAAAATTAATTTACTTATTAATTTGTTCCTTTAAACATCGTAGTGGCGAATTGAGTCGAGCCTTAACGAGCCGGCTCACGAGCCTTGCGAGTCAAGTCGAGTCGAACACGCAAAATACGACGAGCCTGAAAAATTGTGCTTGGCTTGACTCATTAAAACAGTGTGAATCGAGTCGAGACAGACCTAAACAATTCGAACCGGGTCGAATCCACGAGTTGGCTTGACTTGTTTACGGCTCTAAATACTCCTTTCGAATAAAAGAAACCTAATGTTCTTATTTATACTACCTAAATTAATTAATCCTAAAAGAAGAAGGAAAAAAAATTAAATGGCCCAGGTTGGCTTCTGCGCAAGCCGCCAATTCCCAGAAGTTTCAGGATCCTGACACTTTAGTCCCTGACATTCTGCAGTTTAGCACTTTCCCAGTTCTTTAAACTATTTATCAACAAACTGCACCCTCAAGTTGGCTGGAATTTGACTTCTGTTAGTCTTTTCTTCAGACTTTTTCTAGAATCAGCAACAGACTTTGATGGATCTTGACAAGAGAGCACCAAATCTTTCCAAAACAATCCAACAATGCAAGGAATGCCACCACTAGATCACCAACACGTCTTAAGAACAACCATAGTTTCACATATGGATCTTGAGCCCAAACCTCCTTCATCAATGGGTTTGCGTAGACTCCCAAGTAGAGATGTCCATTTCTCGAAACCCGATTCGAACCCGAGGACTCCTCCCACCCCCAAAAACCCGATTTTCTCACACTTTACTAAAACCCGATCGAGTTCGGGTTAAGGTTCCGCCCCACCCCTAGCCCCGAATAGTGTTATGGACTGATTTCTTGGGCTATTCAAAGGGTAGGCTCTCTGCATTTTTTCTTGGGCTTAGGCTACTTGAATTGGGTTAGAAATTCAAGTCCAAACTTTGAGAAAATTGGGTTTTATGGGATGTAGATGGGGCGAGGCGGATGGGATCGGGTTTCAACAAGTGCGGGGCAGGGTGGGTTCCGGATAGAAAGTGAGAGATTAAGGGTGGGTTCAGTTTTGGAGAAACCCCCCAACCCGCCCCGTTTCCATCCCTACTCCATAGTAATCCAATGATGTGTCTATCCATTGCCGGAGTTCCAAAAGAAGTTACAAAATAAAGCCTTCCACAAATACCTATAGGTTTATCCTTTAGGGTTCATACTCCACTTTTCAACTTTGCCACTCCATTGTACATCCAGGAAACATCAGGTACAAATGAAATAAAATATCACAAGAAACCCATTGGTTAAGATTAAAAGTCACTTCCCAAAAATCGGCAAAAATACCAAGTTGGTCCCTAACCTATTGACCAATCGTATAAGTAGTCCCTATCCTATTTTTTTTGTGGGTTAAAAACATGAACTATCAACTATAACCTAATTTAATCCATAAATTCAAATTGAAAGAGTTGACCCAAAAAAATGTCTGATGTGGCAATTTTAGGCAAAATAGTGAATTTGCACTATATAAACAATTAAATAAAAGAAAAAACATTATACCCTTCCTCACAGACACTTCCAATCACGTCCACCACCTCATCTCTCCCCTCCTACCAAAACTCACCCCACCGCACTAATTCGTTGCCCACCATCCGTATTCGATCAATCCATCTCTTCCATTGAGCTCCTCATCCCCCCAACTTCCTGTTCGGTAAGCTCCCACCATCACTACCCCTTCCTCTCTTTTATCCATCCCCAATCTCACTCACAACAACAACCCAACATCAAAATCGCCAAATCAACTTCATCTTCAACCATCGCAGAAGGATCAGAGAAGAAGTCTCCGGCGAAGAAGAAGAAGTTTCTCTCTCTCCGGCGGCTGCTATCGGACTCAACCATCCCAACCTCCATCCGCCGCCGCCCTCTTCCTTTCCTCCATAACAGTGAATCTCCCTTCTATAATCCCACTTCTCCAATTTTATGGATGTCAATTTCGATTTTTCCAGAATCGATTTCGATCGATCTGTGCGATTTGTTTGGAGAGAGGGACTGGATCTGGGTTCTTCTTTTCTTTCTTCTTTTCTTCTTCAGATCTGGTAGGGGGCGCCTCTTCTCCACGTATTTGCAAGACAATTGTTTCGTGAAGAGGATGTTGGTGATGACAGATCTGGACGAGCGATGAAGTCTTGATTTTTCCATTCAACTAAGTACGATTTTTCCGTTCAACAAGTGAGGATCTGGGCTTCAATGAAAGAGTTAGAATGGGGGAAAGGAGTTTCTGAAGATTTTGTTTTGTGTGGCAAAGGAGTTTCTCATGTCATTTTTCAACTCCTATTTATTCTTGAATGAAATCTGGGTGTTGTACATGAAATTTGCGTTATGAAACTCTTCAAATTTTGTATTATGTACATGAAATCTGGGGTATGAAACTCTTCAGATTTTGTATTATGAAACTCTCCAGATTTTGTATTATGTACATGAAATCTGAGTTATGAAATTCTTGACTTTGATTTGTTGCTCGTCAGATCTGGGTTTTTATGAATTTTGAATGGGTTGTTTTTGGCCAGATCTGGATTTTGGTTAATTGTTTATATGAATTTTGAATGTATTGTTCTTGACCAGATCTGAGTTTTGGTTGATAGTTGAATTTCTTAAGGTCTTAGTTGTTTTGTCTTAGGGTGGTGGTGGTGTTGGTGGTTTTGATGGTGATGGTGGTGGTGGTGTTCTTTCGATGTTCCTACTGGTGGTGTCGGAGAGGAGGAAATGGTGGTGGTGGTGGTGGTGGTTAGGTTGAGGTGGTGGTGGTTAGTGGTTATGGGTTGTGAAAAGATAAGGGCATTAACGTCTTTTGATATGTCAAAAGGGTACTAATGTCTTTTTTATCTTTTCCCCCCAATTTGTATGCCATATAATTGCCAAATCAGTGCCATGTAGGATAAAATTTGCCACATAAGATGGTCAGCTCTTCCAATTTCGATTGAGTGATCAAATGTGGTGATTTTATATAGTTCGTGTATTTGACCTTAAAAAAAATACGTTAATGACTACTTATACAATTGATCAATAGGTTAGGGATCAACTTGGTATTTTTTACCCCAAAAATCTATACATGTTTAAGGATCAACTTGGTGCGTATTCAACATTATTCTTTTAATATTATTTATAGTTTTATTTGGATAAGAATATAGATTCTGCATAGATGATACTTTTAGTTAATGCTGTTGTACTTTAGAAAGAGAGAATAGGTGCTGCTGTGCCCATATATATAGGGTTAATCTACATCCCCCTCCTATCAAATACAAATAAGCCATCTCCTCATTTTTCCCCCAAAAAGGTGTGCCCTGATATTAGAGTTAGATTTAAACAAACTTATAGGGGTGCCACCGAAACAAATGCACCAAGGGAGGGGAGTTACGGAATAAGCCGAAACCAGTAGGCACTAGAGTTAACCCGCTCAGAAGTCAGGGCCTTCTTTGCAAGATAGTTTGATAGCATGGGGAAATTTTTAAAGCCACCAAGTAGTATGTACATGAAAAAGTAAGATACACTACACCTGATACTCCGGATCAACAAGAACATCCCAAATGGTTGCATTGAAAGCATGATCAGATGTAGCTCGGGCCATTCCTATAAGCTTCTTATCATCATTCCCTTCTGCCAAGCAACTTCCGCAAGTAGACTAAGACGTACATCATTATTGAAAAGCAATATGAAAGATTTCACAGCATGACATTAACTCTATACCAGTTCCAGCTGATTTCCGAACAGAATGCAAAGTCGCAACCATGTAGCTGTTTCTCAAAGCTGCAGCTAGTTTTGACAGTGGCCTCCGAGGCCAGCCAACCTACAAATAATCATCACTAAAAGCAGTTATAACTGTACAATATATTCACAAGCATATGCACTCAACTCTATAAGCAGTTATACATATTCTCTTGCATAAGCTTTCGAACTATTTTCACTGTCAGCTTACTTAAACTGCTTTCTTAAGATGTCCTTGCTTAATCAATAACCAAGCGAAACTTAAGTAGTTAAGGCTCGGTTGGATTATTTAATTTATTTCCGTAGCAGCTAACTTTTCAATATTTAAGCTTGCTTATCCAGCATAAAGTTTTGAAAACAGTTTTAAGTTTCAAATAAGCCCCCCCCCCTCCCCCCCGCCTGTAGCTTATTTCCTTTCCGGTGGGACTAACAAATGTAGATAGACTATCCAATCAATCAAAAAATCAAACATACATTAGGGCAAAGAGTGGAAGACACTCTAGGGTGAACATGACATGATCAGTGAAATCGTACCGGATTAAAGAAGAGCGAAAATGGAGTTGAGTGGTTTTAATTGGAAAACTTTACCCATCAAAATCGCAAAAAGAAGGGCTATATTTTGATCAAGAAAAACATGGGCACAAGTTTAACTTGTGGATCTCCTGCTGATATGTTAGCAGGAATCATCTCATGCATGCATGTCCAAATTGTCTCAAACTCCAATTACCTTATCACACAAGGCTTCAAGATCATACACATCAACATCTCCGCCTGAAGAGAATATAATTTGTTCAATGGTTCCATCAGGTTGAGTCTTCTCAACTAAAACAAATTCCTCTGGCAGTGGCTCTTCCCCTTCTTGTGTAGTAGAGGGTGGTTCTATAAGCTGAGTTGTATTGTTCTTCAAAATCCTGCAATAGGTCACAAAGTAAACCCATAAGTGGAGCTATACCAAGAGAATGATGATCTAAATTGCAAGTTTGGCTACCGCTGGATTATGGTTTAGTACTTCACAAAGCAATGCACAGAAAGGACCTAACAGACTTGAGATAAAAAGAGTTTGATTCATAACTAGCAAAAAGGGAAGCATGCTACACAATGCTCCAGCCATCGCTGGTTCCTTGGAAGGCTAACATATGCAGCCTTAGAAGCAGAATAGGGAGCCTGGCTGGCCCTGGGATGTAACTATTATCTGCCTATTGTAAACTCAAAGTAGCAGCATCTCTGAAGTATTAGCATGTGAATCCCACAAACACAAGGACCTTGAACGGAAATTTATGCCTAACGGGTCCAAAGAATTTTGGGATATCTTAAAACCCCACAGCAGAACTTCCTTTTTAGACCAAAAAAGCCTTCTATGAAACAGCAGGATCGAGAACCACATTTTTAGGACTTTAATCTGATTAACCCAGGAAAAAGCAATATAAGAAATTGTCAAAAAAAGAAAATTGAGCATGCACACGTGACCTGACCAAGACACTGCTCCATTTTTACAAACAGCATATACACACACACACACACACAATAACCTGATTATATCTTTGACATCAGAACTTCCATACAGGAGTTAAGTTGTTTGTATGTGTTCATTAGCAACAAAAAATAGGGCAAAGTACCCCGATCTGATGGATTCCCAAAAGCCAGCCCTCCATTTTGAAATATTAAGCTTTCTACCCCCTGAGAATGATGATGAAGCTAAAATCAGAACAGTTCAAAGAATTGCAAAACACAAGAAAGTTAGAACTCAAAACTATTAGAAGTAACGACATACTCCTTTACTTTTGTTAAATTTCCTAGTATTGCAAAACACAAGAAAGTTACACCTCAAAACTAATTTAAGTAACGACATACTCCTTTTCTTTTGTTAAATTTCCTAGTAATCCATTCAAAATAGAAAAGAGAAAATGGAATACCATACTGAATGTAAATCAAAAAAATAGAATATCTTCAAAGGAGATCAACGAAAATGATGCCGGAGAAACCATATCATGCTACCAATGAATATAGAAATATTGCATATACAACCAAGCCATATGGAAAGCATAGATGAAGAACACCTGACATAGTTAAGTTCAGCTAGAACATAAAGAGCACAAAAACATGCCGGAGATAGAAATTTATAACCTCCCAAATCTGAATCTTTCACCAAAAGCAACTGCACAGCTTCGAATTAACCGGGTTATATACTTCTACTATTCTGGAATAAGCTTATGCATTCAGATGACTTAATAGACACCATAAACTAGACATAACCAGTACGCATAGAACTAGAAGAACATGCATCTTATCATTTTGCAGAGCTTGTAGCTAAAGGAAAGGAAGACGAAACTCTGAGGGGAAGAAATATCAAATTGGCAGAGGGTTGATGTTGAACCTTTAATTCTTTAACAGAAGTCTGAATTAACCAATAAACTTGATGTGCAGATTGGCTCAGGAGCATATTCGTGAAAGATGCTCAAGGCCTCGCCTTTGTCCAGCTCAGAGTGGTATATCACGCCTCAAAGTTTCTGTGCAGGCTGATGCTAGCCTTTTTGAAACAGGTGTAAGGTGCTTGCCAGACATAAGGCATGACGCACTCGCCTTGGTTGCCTTTGAGCTATGGGGGGTTTTCCGTGAGTTCTAATCATTTTCGAGCCAGATACAACCAAATTCAAGCCAGATCTAAGACAAAAACATCGGTACAAATTCAAGACATATCTGGTCAGATTTGAACGGAATAGTTTGTTGGTCCTGGATTATTCAACAGAATTGGCTGCCTTGACCCGTCGCACCTTTGAAGCGTATTTCAGAAGTTATTTTCCAAACATGCTAATTTTGGTGCTGTCTGTAACTTTATTTCCACCTTGCATGGTTATATATTCTTTTGTCCAAAGTTTTAACTAAACTTATCTTTGCTTAAGAATTGTAACTAAGTACGTCGGAATTCAAGGTTTATTATCATTTATAACATGTTTTGAGATTTATTACAGAATTTACTGCTTATAAGTATATTTCTTAATTTTCCCCTTTATTGTTGTCGCCTTTTGATTGCCACCACTCACCTTTAATAGTAGCTCTCACCTGCCTCTAGGCTTTCGCCTTTAATAACTATGCTTGGGAGACAGTGAGGCACAATGCGTTAAACCTCTTACTCAATTCGTTCTGATTGAAGATTCACATTCCTAAACTTAAGGTCAGCACCTGCAAATATCAAATTAATCGTGACGAATATTTGTAGCTTGAGTTCCATTTTAGGGGATAAACTTTCATTGCTTAAGCCAACTTAAAAAGTACTATTGTGATGTAAAAATCATCCTCTATACAAATGGAAAAAATGGATGTCAAAATTAATTTGATATTTGCAAATGTTGACCTTAATATTTGGAAAGTTCTTGTGGAATCTAGAGAAGAAGCTTTTAGTGGTGTAATGTTTGTCACAACCATACCGCTCAAAGATACTATAAAGAAGGCAGAAATGGATTTAGTTCTTTAATAAGTAATTGAAGGAGCGGACCGGTTGGATTATGATTACAATCTTGCTACCTTCTAATTAGGATCGGATCACGAATCCTATATCACAACATATGGTTATATGGTTGATATGTCCATATATGATCACGAATGCGATATGACACCTTCATATCATTCATATCACATTCCCATATTACACACTTCCATCTATTACGCCTGCCTATACACATACACTCTCACAAATCAATTCAAACCTATCACATTATATTCTATCTCCTCTCTCATCCTTTTCTATCTCCTCTCACATCACTTTACATTATCAATCATGTCGGAGGCAAAAAAGATAATTTATAATTTCTTCCATATCAATATATTTCATATCGTGGGCAGTACCATATCACACGATATCACACAATATAGCATTCTTGATCCGACCCTTAGAGACTTTGAGTATATGGATACCTCTAGGGGAACACGGGTATCCATAACATTATCTTACTTGTCGAGGAGACACAAAGGAAAGCAAAGTCATATGCTTAAGTTACTTCCACAATCACGATGATAAGAAATAGTATATCACAGAGCTAACAAAAAGACAAGATCCCTTTATTCTTGATAAAGTATCTATTGTTTTATTTTAGGATGTTCCACTCACAGAGTCAACCCATTGAAACTAAACTATAAATATTTGGTTTTTTCTCAAATTTCATTTTTTTTTAATATGATAGTTTCCACCCATATTGTAGGGGAAAATGATATACTTTAGAGCAATTTAGAAAAATAAATAAATATATAGCTTTAAAGTTTAGCACAGTAAGCGTGGAAACTATCATTAGTTTTGTTCCAAAAGAGGGAAGCAAAACCTATCTTTTTCTTAATGGGGATGAAAGGAGTATAACTTAAGCACAATTCATAAAAGATACTAGGTAGTGAAAGTACAAGTTTAGAAAGTTTGGACTAGCAAACATGGACTCTATGTCCGGAAAGGAAGGGAGGGATTATGAGTTAAAAGCGTTTAACCATCTGAATTCCAAGTTGCTCAAAGGAAATTAAAAGAGATTCGTAAGTAAAAAAAAAAAAAAAAGAGCATGTAGACCTAATAATCTCAAAGGAATGCACAGTTCACAATAAACTGAGTGAATTGAAGATGCTGAAAGTTGATGTCATTAGTAGGGAGTACTTAATTCTTAGCGATGAGTGATCATGAATCGAAGTAAATAAGGAAAACAGGGTGAGGACCTTTATGTGGAATACCAGAGTTCAAACAGCAAGGAAATGTTATCTGATTTGCAAACTGAGGAGAGTGGCAATCTAGAGGAGTAATTGCACGCCTGTAACACAAACACAAAGCAGAGATGGAGAAGAAGAGAAATTTAGAATATGAGCACGCACCGCAATGCAAGCAAGCAAGCAAATACAGAGGAGAAGCAACCCTAAATCCAATCCAATCCAGCTACATAGAAACAAAATGGAGAATCAAATTAATTAGTACTAGTAACAGACTAACAGGATTGGGTCAGTGTGCTACTGCTTACACAGAAGAAGAAGAAGAAGAAGACGATGATGATAATGATGATGATGAAGGTAAGGGCGCAGTCGAATAATAATAATGAGTCGTCTGCATTTCCTCTTATCCGTGACTCCAACTTTGCGGAGCGGAGAGGGCTTCTTTTTTTTGCTCCTCTCCTCTCAGTCGTCTCTCTCTCTCTCTCTCTCTCTCTCTCAGTGAAGCTCTTTCCTATTGGCCGGCCAGGGCTCCTCGATGATTTTCAGGATGGCTATTTCATTTACGGGTGGCGGTGGTGTGTCAGTGTAATATAATCGACACATCCTCCTCCTCCTCCTCCTCCTCCTCCTCCTCGTGACTATTCTTAATTAATTATACATGAAGTTGAACACACTCTCAACCAGGTCAAGCCTTAATTAATCCCATTTTAACTTTTGCTTACAATAATTAGGGTTGGAATTTTTTATTTTTTTTGGGGACGGTGTCCTATCGAAAATTGCCTAAAAATTATCCATAACAAAGTGAGAATAATTTGATAATTCATATATATTACATATTACATAATAATTACTAACGAAAGAAAATGGGCAGTCAATATGATGTAATTGAGATGACCGTAGGGGCTGAAAATCGGACGGAACGGATCGAAAATAACATTTTTGGAAAATTTCCGAAATTTTTCGGAAATCAAAATTAGTTTTCGATTTCCGTTTCAAAAATTTTGGAATGCAAAAATTGATTCTGATTTTCGAAAATTTCAGAACTATCGGAATTTCGGAATTTTGAAATTTTCGGAAAGTTCATAAATCCAAAATTTTGGAACTTTCGAAAAATTTTAAATTTTGAAATATTTTTTCTTTAAACAAGTGACCATTATTTATAACATTTTACTACGCGGTGCTACTCCTTTACAACGATTCACCTTTACATTCTTCAACATTAAATACTTTCAAATTAAGATGTTCTTTCAAAAAAAAAATTAAGAAAAAAGTTGAGAGAAAATATAAAAATAATGAAAATCAAAGTGCACAATAAATTTTGAATTAAATACTATTGTCGGAACATAAAGTTATACTATAATTCAAAAA